>JAVXUM010188831.1:0-10759 GCA_035590655.1 Pouteria glomerata
CTAATTCCTCAATGATAGTTTTTCTTTTTATATAAATAAAGCTATTCTTTAATAAACAACTTATTAATTATGTATATTTAATTTCATTGGTGCTGATCTTTAATAGTATTCTTTTAGAATAAAAGGTGGGCTAACTTAGGCTGGTTTACCTTTTAAATTTCTTTGCCGGTTAGGAACCTGAGACGTGCTTCGCCTTGTGCGTATCCCAGTGGAGTAACGGTTACGAATTTTCACATACCAAAAAAAAGGAGGGCTAACTTTTTTGAACCAAGACAGAATAGTGATTTGTGAAGGAGAGATTAATTTTTGCAATCATTATAGAGGATTGCATCCACCCATTCGTCCACAATTAAGAAAGGAAATTTTTGATTTTTGTAACATATTTAACATGATGTGTGGGTCTGCATTTGAGTGACATATAGTACTCATATAAAAAAGAATAATAATATATTATTAATGTTTGCAGCAGTAAAGTCAGAGTTTTAGGGGTGGTCATGACGTCTTTTAGGTTTCAAAAAATGTCATCTGTATATAAAAATTTTTAATAAAAAATATTATATTACGGTTAGATCCCTTTTAAAATTTAAAAAAAATGATTAATGTTACTAAGAAAAATACTACTAATAATACATATAGATTTTTTAGTCAAAAAATTTAAGTTCTGAACCACTTAATGTTACTAAAATTTAATTATTTTTTCTTAATTATTATATATAATCCAAAATTAAAAAATTAACTGATTATACCATTTATAGATTTATATTAATTTATTTGTTATTTACTAAATATAGTTATAATATCAGTTATATATATATATATTTTTTACCGCTGAACTCAAAATCCTGATTTTGCACGCTAATGTTTGTAATTTGTAGTAAGATAGTGGTAAATTATGCGTTAGAAAATGCAGGGTAACAGTTACATTTTCAATGAAGTCATACGAGTCTTCGTGGTGCACTTTTGGTACGTGGAAGTCCGCAACCGCTACCATGAGAGGTGCGCACAGGACGAAGTAAGGTTCAGGACCCGTGCCGGCAACAGACCCTGGAGAGTAAACTAGTCTAGGCAAGTCTTGCCTGACCGGTCAAACCGGAGGAGGCCAATAGGAGCCCGCATTAACACGGTAACCCACCCTCGCAAGGGGGAGTCGAACTTAAGACCTCTTTAGTCCCAGTTCTTAAGACGCACTTGACTTTCACCCGACCACCCCCTTGGGGGTAAGTCTTCGTGGTGCACTTGGTAATTAAGATAGTTGCTCAGAGTTTCACAAATATGTTGTATGTTTCAAGTGACATATAAGAATATACTAATTACAAAAAATTTTTAATAAAATTTTTATAATTTAAAAATTACTAAAAGAATAAGATGAAGAGGCACTAAGTTTTATTCAAATTTGCGCCTAAAGTTCCAAAATTGTATGCACGATCTTGGTTTAATATTATATTGCATCAACAAGGAGGATTTGGATGCCAAAATAGGGGAGAAAATATATAATATATATATATATTTTTAGAAAAGCACAAACTTTTCCTTCTTTACTAGAACAAAAGTCATGCTATAATACTATTCCACCTATGGTAGTGTTTGGATAATAAAAAAGTATAATAAAAATATAAAAAAAATTAGTATAAAAGTGATATATTATAAAATTTAATTGAAATAAAATACAAAATTAAAATTAGTGAATTTTAGTAATTTTTGATAAACTAAACACCCCAATAAAATTGAAGTGTAACTTCTCCAAATCAATTTTTTTAGTCATCTTTTATTTCTTTGCTTTGCTTGGATTTTTAACGTTGTCTGAATTGTATTGGATTATTTGGAGAGCAGAGATTTTGAAAAGGACTGAGAAAATATTATTTTGGTTGCCAAATCTTACTAGGTGTCTATTTAGGCATTATAATATTTTTATTCTAAGTATTTTTTCAAATTCCTAAATGCTAATTCCATTGCGTTAACCTTTAATTCCAGTGTTTTATAATTTTAGGTATTATATTTAACTTAATGTTAAAATTAGGAACTTTCTCTAGGGTTGATAATTATTTTATTTTTGTATTTTTTTAATTAAAGTTGGGCTCAAATTATTAGCATTGTGCTTGAGTGTAGGTTATCTAATAACAATTTAAACTTGAGAGATTGACTCACAGTAGTTTGAATAACTATAGTGACATCATTTTAATTCAAATTAAGTGTAATAAATAAAATAAATAGTTCAACTAAATAAAAAATAATACCGTCTTACTAAACTAAGAGACTAAGATAGTGTCTTTTTTTTTTATAAAAAATATATATATTAGTTTATAAATTCCACTCACTAATCTTTGAACCAAAGATTTCTAAACTTGAACTAGAATTTGGAAGTCATTCTAAACGAAGTTTTGAACCGAACACTTCTAATCAAAGTTTTTAAGGGCACCATGCACGAACGACTTACAAGCATAAACCAACCTATTCTTATCTCAATATATAACCAAGTAATCGGCTGTGTTTCAGACAAGCCATGCTTGAAAGGGGTGTTTGATTTGCCATTCAAACATCACATACAAATATAAGAATATTTGGTGCGATGATATTTGTTAAAAAATTTTTAAAAATTTATCTTACAATATGTATTACGAATTTATAATTTATCTCATTTTATCTCACTTTTTATAATACCAAATATCCTTATAAGTTTAACTAAGTTTTGCCCGTGCCTAAAGGCATAGGGACTTTCTCAACACCACTTATAAGTTTAACTAGATTTTGCCTGTGCCCAAAGGCACAGGACTTTCTCCCATCCGTTGGTGATTAGTTTCGTGTGAAATTTTGTCCGTTCATGACATATTATATTTATCAAATCAAACACTAAGGGATATTATTGTATAGGTATCTCGAAAAGTTAAATTTCAGCTGGCTCGACCGCGCTGGGCAATTTTAACTTTATTTGTCAACAACTTTTCTATCTACATTTCAAACTTTAAAAAGTGGGTGCTGCAGTGCTATCAAACAAATCTTATCTGGACAAACAAGTTCCTATCAAGACAAACGTTTTCTAGCTACTTTTCAACTGCTTCAACTTTGGCGAGGATTGCACTTGGCTTTGGTTTGAAAATTATTTGTTAATTTTTTTTTTTAGTTTACATGATTTTTTATTAAAATTTAATTTTTTTATTTAAAAATTTTTACATATATTATTCACATTTATAAAAAAAAAAAAGTTACAAAAATAATGACAAAAGATAAAAAATTTCATATACATACAAAGCAAGTCTTTTCTATTCTATACGTAAATTTTTTTATTTAATCTTTTTTAATAAATTTTTAATAAATATGCATACCGTGCTTAAAAGTTATCAAAGTTGATGCAGCACAACGCAGCCGCACAAATTTGAAGGGTGCAAATTCGTCGCCGAAACATCTGTCTATGGATTTAGCCATATCCTCGAGGAACAAAATATTTATGCTTTGGGAGGCAGATATAGATAATATATATATATATATATTTGGACGTTACTCTCTCGGTTTGTTTGTTTTTTTTCTTTTTTTGTTTTTCTTCCAGGGAAATAGGTAATGTCACTCAACCGAACCCATTGGACATTATTTTCTATGATTTATAAAATACGCATTATTGGATCATAACTTAAAGCCTCTAATTCACCACTTTTTCATTGCACGTATCTTTGACATTCCAAGCACACAAAGCAAGTCCGAGACTAAGAATTCGGTCTGAATCTGAATTGCTTTGAGTCTGTCGAATACTTTTTATAAAAATTGTTAAAGTCTTAATTATTGTGTTCTGATAATTTTTTTTAGACTCAAATAATGTTTATGTTTTTTTTTTTTTTACTTTTTTTAACAAATTAGGTGTCATTTAATGTACCCATTTGAACTCATTTGTCATTTTATAATTTTAAAAATAAGAAAAATAATTTAAAATGTAGTTTGACCATTTATGTTTTCAAAATTTATTCTAGAAATAGAAAAAGTGTTTACATATAAAATACAAAATGTTAAAAGGTCGTTTTGAACGTTTTCAATCAAAAACAAGAAAAATTTTAAAACACAAAAAATAAAAAATGTTAAACACTAAATACGTTTTCTATATTTTTTATTTTGAAATTTTTAAACTATAGAACACAAAACAAAAAATAAAAAATAAAAACAAAAGACGAAAAATAAAAGTACAGATCAAATGGCATCTAGAAATGCAATTCTAATTATTTTCTCAGTGGTTTATGATTTAGTTAAGGAATTTCTTTATTTTGTATTTGGAAGGAAATTCTAATTATATAGTAAGAAATTAGAGTCCAACCATGACTTTAGTCTTGAGATAGGCACCTGGGAATGTGATGATTTTGACTCACTGTATATACCAATTAGAGACATGCAGATATCAATGGGGCCATTGTTTTGTTGGTTCTAGACTTAAAAGCAAGACATTCATTTTTGCTCATTCAGCCTGGCACCCTTTAACACTTTATTCAATGCCTCCGTCACCACAAACTGTGATGCCACCTCCTCCTGCAGGTCACAACTCAACTATCCTAACAGTGTGCGTGTCCATCGGTGGAGCCTTCTTCCTTGCATTTCTAGTAGTTGGTCTCTGAGTCTGCTGCTTGGCTAAGGGAAAGAAGAAGCTTCTCACGGTCCCAGCCGCTGCTTGTGCTAAAGAAGCAGGCCCGTGTGGTGATTAAATTGTAGCCGTAGCAGCGGCGAATGAAGGAGAAATTTTACCTTTAAAAAAAAAAAAAAGAGAGAAATTTGGGAAACCGGTGACAGTTGTAAAGTTTTATTGTGGCAAATTCATATAAAATTTTAAATTAAATATCACGGATTGAATATTTTCTAAATTGAAGAGAAGAAAAGATTTGAATACTTCCTAAATTAAAGATTTTCCAAAAAAGCAAGTTTCCATTACAAATTGGCAAGTTTCCAAAAGGTCACAACTACAATATTGTAATCCAAATTCAACTAGAAATGAAAAAGACTGTACAGATTAGGAAACACGCAGAAAATTTCAATACGCATCGCAGGTAGCACGCAAGTAGTGTACGGCTGCGCCATATGGACGCTGGAAGCCCACAAGATACGCAATGGTTTGAGAAAATTATTTTATGGAAGATTTTTTTTTCCATTTTCAAAATCTATATTTAGAAAATCTATTTATTTGAGTTCTAATTAGAATATGATTTTGTAAGTTTATATATACGCGGCCAAATTTAATGTACAAAAGAGAAAAAAACAATAATCAAAAAAGAAAGGAGAAAGGGGCATATTATAGAGTCTTGTGAGAGGGAGAATTTTTTCTTGTGAGCGTATAGGTATTTCTCTTGTTTTCTTTATTATTTATTGAGTATGTTCACTTTCTAAGGAGTTAGAAAGTTGATTTCCATGTGGTCTCGGTGTATCGTGGATTCGAGCAAGTGCTTGAAATAAGTCGTGCGAGGAGTCATATAGATTTCGAGTTGGTACTTGTAACCTAATAATATAGTGGAAACTGTTTTGAGATTTTTTCCTGAATAAGGTTTTCCTCGTTAATTCTTAGTGCCTTCATACTTTATTTTTTATTGTGTGGATTGGTTGATTAATTTGAGTGATTCGGAGAATTTTCAGTTGGTATTAGAGCAGTGTTCGTCTATTTACTACATAAACGAGATCCTGAAAGGCTAGTATCTGTCAACCTATCGAGTGAAATTATCTACAAGTTTTCAACTTCCATGGCAAACCCTGATGAAAAAATTTTTCAAAGTCATCAACTAAGGATGAAGAATCAGAAGATAAATTCCAAGGTAATGGTGCAAAAGCCTACCCCCAACTCTGTAAAGAATACTGTGCTTTAAAGAAGAAAAGTAATAAAATTGTTTGACAAGCCAACATGATGAAGAAAAAAAGAGATGCCTTGAAAATTCAAAATGAGGGACTCTTAAGTATGTTGTCTAATTTAGAGATGGATAAACAAGTACAAGGTATACATGTAGAAAAATGAAAAATAAAGTTAGAAGAGAAAGAAAAAGAGGTAAAAGATCTTTTGGAGAAAAATAAAAAACTTGAAGTTAAAGTGAAGAAAGATGAAAGCATATTTGATAAGATGAACACTAGCTCCAACGTCATAGATAAAATTTGGAGTAAGCAAAAACCCTATAGAGATAAGTCTAGATCGGGTTACAAAAGTGAAAAGAACATTTTAACAGCATCTCCGCAAGTTCCTATGACTCCAAGAGTTAAATTTTTATATGCTGCAAATCCCCAAAGAGGAGTGTTACAGAATTAAAATCACAATCATTCCCTCCTCCAAAGGTAAAAGGTACACAATTTTCTAATCCTCAATCTTTTGTACCTATTTGTCATCATTGTGGCATTCAAGGGCACATTTGACCCAATTGTCACAAATTTTATGGTTTACCTTTCGATTATGTTAAAAAATTTTCAAAAAATCAAAACTATAAAGTCCATATGACAAATAATTTCAAGTTTTCACTAATTTTGAAAAACCTTTTGCAAAACCACGTCAGTTTTTAATGACAAAGTATGAAAATTTTCAAAAATAAAAAATTTTAAATTTTGTTGAAAGGCGTGAGAAAAATAAAAATTTTAGCAAGAATATTTTTTCTAAAATTAGGGCTGTTGGGGTTAGAAAGAGTGACTTTAATGTCGTACACATCTTTAAGAATATTGAAGGGATAAGCCTTGACAAATAGAAGAAATTTTTTTATAAACTAGACTGTGCTTCATTGATAAATTTTTTATCCTAGAAATTTTTGAATTTTTGTATAAGTTGTTTTTTGTTTAAAAAAAATTATTATTTGAATTCAAAAATTTGATTCGTTCCCTAAATTCTTTAGTGCCTTTTATTTTGAATGTCTTAGGAAATCTTTAAGCATTTGTGCATATCATTAATTTTTTATTTAAAAAAAGTAGGAATTTACTATTTATTTTGAAAATATTTTTTGACTTCTATCTCCTTATATGTGTGTCAATCATTTAAACAAATAAATTTTTAATGGATAAAAAATTTATATTTTCATCTAAATTGACAAGAAGTGTTTTGATGAAATTTGTCATAATTTTGATGTGCTTCTTTTTATACTTGACTAATTACGCATATACCTTTTCATCTACAGTTCTATGGATCTTAGATTATTATTTGATGTGTTTAAAAAATGTTGAGGAGCCTTCATATGAAAAAAAAAACATATCCTGTCTTGGAAAGGGCTACAGGTGGGGTCAGTGAGATGCCCCCTTAATAACTCGTTGATTGTTAAGGGAAAAACTACCTACCCATAAACGTGTGAAAGCCGTCAAAATCTTAAAAGGGATATATGATATAAAAAAAATGAACGAAAAAAAAAAAGAAAAAAAAAGGTAGAAAATTGGATCTCAATTCATTTGATGTATTAAATTTAATCTCTTCATTTTACGATTTATTTGAGGGGGAGCATATATGTTTAAATAGTCATAATCTCGCAAGCGCTTAAGCATAGTTTTGATCTTATGGTTTAATTCATCTCATGATGCAGACTTGAAAATTTATTTGAAAAGATGAATTTTAATCCATTTAAATTTATAAGTTTTGAGTGATAGATTTACATATTTAGACATAGGTGAAGTAAATTTCTTTGATCCATTTCGTGAATTTTTCTATCAATTTTTAGTATTTTTATAAATATATTCAAATTTTTTTATGTGCACAAAAAAGCTCTATAAGAATTTTCTAGAGAGGTTTACAAGGAATGTGTTAGCTATTTTTGATCTATCTTTTTATTTTTATATTTTCTTTGTGTGATTGTCAATTCATATCAAAAAGGGAGAGTAGAAAATTTCAATTCTATGGTCTTGTGAACTTAAAACTTGAATTTAGAATTTAAACTTGAAAATTATTTTAAAATTTTTACCACATGATGCCTTGATGTGTTTGTTCAAGTGTAGTAGATTTGTTTTGAAATTTAATTTAAGTTTTTATATGAAATTGCCGAGGGGGATATTGTAAGGTTTTATTGTGGCAAATCCATACAAAATCTTAAATAAAATATGACAGATTGAATATTCCCCAAATTGAAGGGAAGAGAAGATTTGAATACTTAATAAATTGAAGATTTTCCAAGAGAGCAAGTTTCCATTCAAATTGGTAAGTTTCCAAAAGGTCACAACTATAATATTGCAATCCAAATCTATCTAGGAGTGAAAAATATTGCACAGATTAGGAAACACGTAGACAATTCCAATACGCATCGCAGGCGGCACGCAGGGAGTGCACGACTTGGCCATATGAATCCTACGAGCCAGCAGGATATAAGATGGTTCGAGCAGATTATTTTATGAAATATTTTTTTTTTTCGTTTTGAAAATCTATGTTTAGGAAATTTGTTTATTTGAATCCTAATTAGAACATGATTTTGTAAGTATATATATATGCGCCCAAACTTAATGTACAAAAGAAAAAAGAACAAGAATTAAAAAAGAACGGAGAAATAGGCATATTATAGATTCTTGTGAGCGAGAGAATTTTTCCTTGTGAGCGTATAGGTATTTATCTTGTTTTCTTTATTCTTTGTTGAGTCTGTTCACTTTCTAAGGAGTTAGAAAGTTGGTTTCCACTTAATCTAGATGTATCATGGATTCGAGCATGTGTTTGAAAAAAGTTATGCGAGGAGTCGTAGAAATTTCGAGTGGATACTTGTAACCTAATTATATAGTGGAAACTATTTTGAGATTTTTTTCCTGGATAGAGTTTTCCTCTTTAATTCTTGACGCCTTCATACTTTATTTTTTATTGTGTGGATTGGTTGATTGATTTGAGTGATTCGAAAAATTTTCAATAATGGCGGCGGCAGCGGTTCATATGATGGGGCCGCAGCCCGCCCTTATCAACAAGAGTTGCCGAAGCTCCCTGTACTTGTTCTCCAAACTATTAGCAATATGGCTAAGGCTACCTAGCTTGTTCTTCCAATAAGATCTACTAATGGTAATATATATTATATTCATTATATCATGTTGTGTACGTATTTAATAATATAAGTGGCTTGTGTATATTCATGATGTGTATTTATTAGTAGAAGTAGCTTCTATATTCATGATGTAAGTATGATCAAAGTGGCAAAGCTACACAATATTCATTGAAGAGCTTTGATCCTCGCAATTGATATTGAGTGTATTTGGAGTTATATAAATTTATAAAAATTAGTGTCTCGTTCTTTGTGTAATGAATAAAAAATTTAAATTTTACAGTCTCTTAATTCGTATTTATAGAAATTTTTAAAATTTGGTATTTTTTGCTTAACTTCAAACGATGCCATTGTGTCTCATTAATAGTAGAAAGGGTTGCAGTACCCTCAAAATGACATTATTTCGATTATTTTTATCCAAAATAACGCCTTCCACTTAAGTTTTTATATTTAAATATAAATTGATGCATTCAAATATGAATTTATATTCGAATATGTATATTTGAATGTATCAATTCATATTTGATATAGGAACTTAAGTGAAACCATGCCGTTTGGAGTAAACAATAGTCGAAAATGGTATCGTTTTAGCTGCAAATACTCCTTCCTATAGCCCCTGAGTTGTACATTAATTTACACGTGTTGATTCTAATTGATGAAGGAATATGTTGATCATAGCTAAAATGTAACTTTACATATTTTTTTAACATTTTTAATTTATTATATTTTTAGAAATTAAATAAGTTATAAATTTAATTTAAAATAAAATAATTGTATTTTCTATTTACATAAATTTTAAAATTAAAATTTCAAATAAAGTAAAATGACTTTAAAAATAAAAGTAGATTAACAGAATTTATTAATATATTTTAAATGAATTTCAATAATAAACTAATGAATTAGTAACTTCGTCACCGTTAAAAATTTAACCTGAGTCAAAAAAATTATTTAATACACCGCTGTGGTACTTGACAAAGAGTTTTTGATGCTTAAATCAGCAAAAAAATTCAAAAAATAGTTTGGTAGAATTTTGATGAGGCAAGAATGTTGTGTATAGCTGAGTATTGTTAAAAAATGATATATATAGAAAAGCGGAGCCTGCATAAACAGGATGGACACGATTATGCCAGCTATATTGTAGATCGCAATGCTGATTCTTTTCATTTAGTTGTCAAAACTATTAGGAGGTAGGCAACACTTTTACAAGCGTATATCATTGAATATGTCAAGAGATGGTTATATTCATGGCTATGACACAAGGTAATTTGTCCTAAATGCAATGGTTGTTCGGTCCCAACTAAGTTTTACATCAGTCGATTGGGTCGAGCAACAAGGAATATTGTTCAGGTTTATCTGTTCAGTTGAAAACCATCCTATCGTAATTTATTAATTTATTAATAAATTAATGGGAGGAGTTATTAAATTACTGGTCGTGCCTTGTGCCCAAAGGCACGCTTGCCAAGCTTTTTTGTCTCGTGTAAAGTACTCTCCTTTTGTCTCGAGAAAAAAAATATTTATAAAAAAATATTTATATAAAAAACATTTAAAAAAATATTCAACAAAATATAGGAAGAGCAAGAGAGTGTATTTTTATATAAATTTACCGAAAAATAATTAAAGTTGAAAGGAAAAAATAATCCTAACTATTAAGTAAATTTAACGGTTAAAAATTTGTCAAATTTAAAATTTTTAACTTGTTTATTATATAAATAACAAATAGTAGAAGCGTGTTATTTAAAATTAATTCTCATATAGAAAATATATTAAAATTAAAATTAATTATTAATTGTTTCAGGTAAAAAAATTTAACTTACTTCAAAAAAATAAGAAAAAAA
>JAVXUM010188962.1:0-22201 GCA_035590655.1 Pouteria glomerata
TCAAGATCTTTTCCCACAATAGCTCTAATCTCATTTTCTACCAAAAACATCCTTCATGCTTCTCATTCATACCAAAGAGGATGGTATCACGAAACGAGTCCTCTTTTTTTCTATTGGGACGAACTTGATTAGAAAACTAACAACAAGAGCTGAATTGTAGACGAATGAATGGAAGATAAGGATGATTAGACTTTCAGAGAATAAGCTCTGATACCAACTGATGTGAACTTAAAGCAGAATGGATCATTCACTTAGATCTCAAAAAAATACATGAAATCAAAAAAATAATTCACCAAAATTAGACACCTGAGTACAATGTTATGGCCATTCAAAGTTCATTGTCGATTTTCTAGTGTATTTTTTCTTTTTTTTTTTAGCTAATTGATTTTTATTTCAATTTGGTCTTCTGAAACGAGTCAATTTTTTTTTTTTTTGGGGACGAACTCGATTACAAAACTAACAACAAGATCCAAATTACTAAAGAAGAATGGAAATTAAACCTGATGATTAGACCTTCGTAGAACCAGCTTTGATACCAACTGATGTGAACTTGAAGTGGAATGGATCATTCACCTAGATCTCGAAAAAATAGTTAAAATAAAAAAAAAATTCTCTTAAATTAAACACCTGAGTACATAGTCATGGCTATTGAAAGTTTGCTGCCAATTTACTAGTTTTATTATTACTTTTTTTTTTTTTTATTAATTCAGTTTTCTAAAACGTGTCATGTTTTTCTTTTTTAGGGACGAACTTGATTACAAAACTGATAATATGACCCGTATTGCAGAACAAGAATAGAAATTAAAATAGTAACACTAACTTGACGAATAAACGGAAGATAGGGATGATTAGACTTTTGTAGAACCAGCTCATATTCCAACTAATAAGAACTTTAAGCAGAATGGATCATTCTCCTAGATCTCGAAAAAATACAAGAAATTAAAAAAAATCACCTAAATCGGACACCCGAGCACAAAGCTATGGCTATTCGAAGTTTGCTGCCGATTTTCTAGTTTTTTTTTTTTTTTAACTTCTGTCTTTCTCATTTTCTTTTTCAGCTAACAGATTTCTGATTTCAATTTGGTCTTCTAAAACGAGTCGACTTTTTCTTTTTCTTGGGACGAACTCGATTGGAAAACTATTAACAAGACCCGTATTGCAAAAGAAGAATGGAAATTAAAATAGTAACACTAACTGGATGAATAAACAGAAAGGACGAACGATTAGACTAAAATAAAAAAAATTCACCTAAATCAAGCACTCGAACACAAAGTTATGGCTATTTGAAGTTTGCTGCCGATTTTCTCATTTCTTTTCTTTTTTTTCCTGATTTCAATTCAGTCTTCTAAAATAAGTCGACATTTTTCTTTTTTGGGACAAACTCGATTACAAAACTAACAACAAAACCCGAATTGCAAAAGAAGAATGGAAATTAACAAAGTAACACTAACTTGACAAATAAACAGAATTGCAAAAGAAGAATGGAAATTAAAAAAGTAACACTAACTTGACAAATAAATAGAAGGTTGGGATAATTAGACCTTTGTAGAACCAGCTCCGATACGAATTAATACGAACTACTAGCTCTGATGATTAGACATTTGTAAAGCCAGCTCTAAAGCCAACCGATGTGAACTTGAAGTGGCATGGATCATTCACATAGATCACAAAAAAATACATGAAATAAAAAAAAAAAATTCACCTAAATTGGACACCTGAGCACAATGTTATGGCTATTCAAAGTTTGCTGCAAATTTTCTCGTTTTTTTCTTTTTTTTTTTTTCGACTAACTGATTTCTGATTTCAATTCAATCTTCTGAAACAAGTCGTCCATTTTTTTTGGGACGAACTCGATTACAAAACTAACAAGAAGACTCGAATTGCAGAGGAGGAGTGAAAATTAAACCTAATGATTAGACTTTTGTAGAACCAGCTCAGATACCAACTGATGCAAACTTCAAGCAGAATGGATCATTCACCTAGATCTCGAAAAAATACATAAAGTCAAAAAAATTTCAACTACGCCCGATAGCCGAGCACAAAGTTATGGCTGTTTGAAGTTTGTGGCTGATTTTCAAGTTTTCTTCACTTGTTTTTTTTCTTTTTTTTTTTTCTTGGCTAACTAATTTCTGATTTTAGTTTGGTCTTTCGAAACGAGTCCCTCTTTTTTTTTTGGGGACGAACTCGATTACAAAGCTAACCAAATTGCAGACAAATGAATGGAAGATAAGGCTGATTAGATTTTTGTATAACCAGCTCTGATACCAACTAATGTGAACTTTAAGCAGATTGGATCATTCACCTAGATCTCAAAAAAATACATGAAATCAAAAAAATAATTCACCAAAATCAGACAACTAAGTACAATGTTATGGCCATTCAAAGTTCACTGTCGATTTTCTAGTGTTTTTTTCTTTTTCTTTTTTTTTTTCAGCTAATTGATTTTTTAATTCAATTCTATCTTTTGAAATAAGTCGTCTTTTTTTTTTTTCTTATTTGGGACAAACTCGATTACAAAACTAACAACAAGACCCAAATTGTAAAAGAAGAACAGAAATTAAACATGATGATTAAACCTTCGTAGAACCAGCTTCGATACCAATTGATGTGAACTTGAAGCAGAATGGATCAATCACCAAGATCTCAAAAAAGAAATGAAATCAAAAAATAAAATTCACCTAAATTGGACCCCCGAGCACAAAGTTTTGGCTGTTTGAAGTTTGCTGCCAATTTCTAGTGTTTTTTAACTTTTTTTTTTCTTCGGTTAACTGATTTCTGATTAAAATTAAGTCTCCTAAAATGAGCCGTCTTTTTTTTTTGGGATGAACTCAATTACAAAACTAATAAGAAGACCCGAATTGCAGAAGAAGGGCGGAAATTAAATTAGTGACACTAACTTGATGAATAAACAACAGATAAGGATGATTGGTTGGACCTTTGTAGAACCAGCCCTCATACCAACTGATGCGAATCTGAAACGGAATGGTTTATTCACCTAGATCTCGAAAGAATACTTGAAATAAAAAAACAATTCTCCTAAATCAAACACCCAAGCACACAGTTATGGCTATTCGAATTTTACTGCCAATTTTCCAGTTTTATTTTTATTTTTTTATTTTTATTTTTATTTTTTCAGCTAACAGATTTCTGATTTCAATTTGGTCTTCTAAAATGAGTCATTTTTTTTTTTTTTTTTGGCGACAAACTCAATTACAAAACAAACAACATGACCCGTATTGCACAACAAGAACAGAAATTAAAATAGTAACACTAACTTGACGAATAAACGAAAGATAGGGATATTAGACATTTATAGAACCAGCTCAGATACCAACTAATGCGAACTCGAAGCGAAATGGATCATTCTCCTTGATCTTGAAAAAATACAAGAAATTAAAAAAAGTTCCTCTAAATCGGACACCCGAGCACAAAATTATGGCTATTCGAAGTTTGCTACCGGTTTTCTAATTTTTTTTACTTCTTTCTTTCCTTTTTTTTTTTTTTTTCACCTAACAGATTTCTGATTTCAATTCAGTCCTCTAAAATGAGTCAACTTTAGTTTTATCTTAGGACGAACTTGATTACAAAACTATTAACACAACTCGTATTGCAAAAGAATAATGAAAATTAAAATAGTAACACTAATTGGATGAATAACAGAAGAGAGGGACGATTAGACCAAAATCAAAAAAAAAATTCACCTAAATCAGGCACCCGACCACAAAGTTATGGCTATTTGAAGTTTGTTGCTGATCTTCTCATTTTTTTTTTCTTTTTTCTTTCTTTTCGATTAACTGATTTCTAATTTCAATTCAGTCTTCTAAAATGAGTTGAGCTTGTTCTTTTTTGGGACAACCTCGATTACAAAACTAATAACAACACCGGAATTGCAAAAGAAGAATGAAAATTAAAATAGTAATACTAACTTGACGAATAAATGGAAGGTTGGGATAATTAGACCTTTGTAGAACTAGCTCCGATATGAACTGATACAAACATCAAGCGGAATGGATCGTTCTCTTGGATCTCGAAAAAATACATGAAATAAAAAAAAAAATTCAACTGAATCAAACACCCAAGCAGAAAGTTTTGGCTATTCGAAGTTTGTCGTCGATTGTCTAGTTTTTTTTTTTTCTTTTTCTTTTTTGGCTAACTAGTTTTTTATTTCAATTTGGCCTTCTAAAATGAGTCGTCTTTTATTTTTGGGATGAGCTCGATCACAGACTAAAAACAACACCCGAATTGTAGAGGAAGAATTGAAATTAAAACCATAACACTAACTTCACGAATCAATGGAAGGTAGGGATGATTAGACTTTTGTAGAGCCAGCTCCGATACCAACTGATGCAAACTTGAAGCGGAATGGAACGTTCACCTAGATCTCGAAAAAATACATGAAATTAAAGAAAAATTACCTAAATCATATACCTAATCACAAAGTTATGGCTATTCAAAGTTTGTTGCTAATTTTCACATTTTTTTCTTTTTGTTTTTTCAGCTAACTGGTTTCTAATTTCAATTTGGTCTTCTAAAACAAGTTGACTTTTTTTCTTTTTGCGACAAACGTGATTACAAAACTAACAACAAGACCCGAATTGCAAAAGAAGAATGGAAATTAAAATAATAACCCTAACTTGACGAATAAATGGAAGATAGGGATGATTAGTCATTTGTAAAGCCAACTCTGATACCAACTAATGCAAACATGAAGCGAAATGGATCATTCACATAGATCTCGAAAAAATACATGAAATCGAAAAACCATTAACCTAAATCGGACACCCAAGCATAAAATTACGGCTATTCGAAGTATACTACCAATATTTTAGTTCTTTTTCCTTTTTTTTGGGTAACTAATTTTTGATTTCAATTCAGCCTTCTAAAGTGAGTCGTCTTTTTTTTCGACGAACTCGATTACGAAACTAACAATAATGCTCGAATTGAAGAAGAAGAACGAAAATTAAAATTGTAACACTAACTCGACGATTAAACAGAAGATAAGAATGATTAGACCTTTGTCGAACCAACTATGATACCAACCAATGTGAACTTGAAGCGGAAAGGATCGTTCGCCTAGATCTCGAAACAACACATGAAATAAAAAAAAATCACCTAAATCGGACACCCGAGCGCAAAGTTATGGCTATTCAAAGTTTGCTGTCGATTTTCTCATTTTTTCTTCTTCTTTTTTATTTTTTTTTCGACTAACTGATTTCTGATTTCAATTCGGTCTTCCAAAATGAGTCTACTTTTTTTTTTTGGGTCGAACTTGATTACAAAACTAACAACAAGACCCGAATTGCAGAAGAAAAATAGAAATTAATATAGTAACACTAACCTGATGATTAGATGGAAGATTGGTATTATTACACCTTTGTTGAACCAGCTTCGATACCAATTGATGCGAACTTAAAGCAGAATGGATCATTCACCTAGATCCCAAAAATTGCATAAAATCACAAAAAAGAAAAATTCACCTGAATCGGACACCCGAGCACAAAGTTATAGCTATTTGAAGTTTGCTACCGATTTTCCAATTTTTTTTTCCCTTTTTTTTTGCTAACTGATTTCTAGTTTCAATTCGCCCTTTTGAAATGTGATATCTTCTATTTTTCTGGGATGAACTCAATTACAAAACTAACAACAAGACCTGAATTGCCGAAGAAGAACGAAAATTAATACAATATCACTAACTTAACAAATAAACGGAAGATGGGGATGATTAGACCTTTGTAGAACCAGCTCTGATACCAGCAGATGCGAACTTCAAGCGGAATGGATCATTTACCTAGAACTTGAAAAAATATATGAAGACAAAAAAGACATTCACCTAAATCGGACACCTGAGCTTAAAGTTATGGCTATTCGAAACTTGCTGCCGATTTTCAAGTATTTTTCCCTTTTTTTTTTTTTTGGCTAACCGATTTTTAATTTCGATTCGGTCTTTTGAAATGAGTCACCTTTTATTTTTTTGGGATGAACTCGATTACAAAACTAATAACAAGATCTGAATTAAAGAAGAATGATGGAAATTAAAATAGTAACGCTAACTTGACGGATAAACGGAAGATATGGATGATTAGGCATTTGTGGATCCAACTTTAATAACAACGTATGTGAACTTGAAGCGGAACAGATCATTCACCTAGGTCTCAAAAAAGGGCATGAAATAAAAAAAAAAAATTGCGTGAATCGGACACTTGGGCACAAAGTTATGGCTCTTCAAAGTTTGCTTCCAATTTTGTAGTTTTTTTATCTTTTTTTTTTTGGCTAACTGGTTTCTGATTTCAATTCGGTATTCTAAAATGTGTCCTCATTTTTTTTCGGGACGAACTTGATTTCAAAACTAACAACACGACCTGAATTGTGGAAGAAGAATGGAAATTAAAATAGTAATACTAACTTGACGAATATGGAAGATAGGGAAGATTAGACCTTTGTTGAACCAGCTCTAATACCAACCAATGTGAACTTGAAGTGAAATGGATCATTCACCTACGTCTCGAAAAAATACCTGAAATAAAAAAAAAATCCCCTAAATCAGACACCTGAGCACAAAGTTATGGCTATTCAAAGTTTGCCGCCGATTTTCTAGTTTTTTTTTTCTTCTTTGTTTTTTCAGGTAACTGATTTTTTATTTCAATTTGGTCCTCTAAAATGAGTTATTTTTTTTTTCAATTTTTTTTACTTCTTTTTTTTCTTTTTCTTTTTTCGGCTAACTAATTTCTGATTTCGATTTGGTCCTCTAAAATGAGTCGACTTTTTTCTTTTTTGGGACAAACTAACAACAAGACCCTAATTGCAAAAGAAGAAGGGAAATTAAAATAGTAGCAGTAACTTGACGAATAAACGGAAAAATGGGATAATTAGACCATTGTAGAACCAGCTCCAATACAAACTGATGCGAACTTCAAATAGAATGGATCATTCACCTGAATCTCAAAAAATATACAAAATAAAAAAAAATATTCATTTGAATCAGACACTCGAGCAGAAAGTTTTGGCCATTCACATTTTGTTGCCGATTGCCTAGGTTTTTTTTTCTTTTTTTTTTTTTTTGGCTAACTGATTTTTGATATCAATTCAGCCTTCTGAAATGAGTCGTCCTTTTTTTTGGGACGAACTCGATCACAAACTAACAATAAGACCCAAATTGCAGAAGAAGAACGGAAATTAAAACCGTAACACTAACCTAACGAATAAATAGAAGGTAGGGATGATTAGACCTTTGTAGAACCAGCTTTGATAGCAATTGATGCAAACTTCGAGTGGAATGGGTCATTCACCTAGATCTCAAAAAAATGCATGAAATAAAAAAAAATTCACTTAAATCGGACGCTCGAGCACAAAGTTAAGGCTATCCGAAGTTTGCTACCGATTTTCTAGTTTTTTTTTTCTTTTTTTTTTTCGGCTAACTAATTTCTGATTTCAATTCGGTCTTTGAAAATGAGTCATCTTTTTTTTTTTTGGGGACAAACTCGATTACAAAACTGACAACGTGACTCAAATTGCAGAAGAAGAATGGAAATGAAATAGTAACGCTAACTTAACGAATAAATGGAAGAAATGGATGGTTAGACCATTATAGAACCGACTCTGACACCAACTGATGTGAACTTGAAGCGGAATGGATCGTTCACCTAGATCTCAAAAAAATGCTTGAAATAAAAAAAAAAATTCTCTTAAATCAGACACCCGAGCATAGAGTTACGACTATTAGAAGTTTGTGGCTGATTTTTTATCTTTTTATTTTTTTTCAACTAATTGATTTCTGATTTCAATTCGGTCCTCTAAAATGAGATGCCTTTTTTTTAGGGACGAACTCGATTACAAAACTAACAACAACACCTAAATTACAGACGAAAAGCAGAAATTAAAATAGTAATACTAACTTAACGAATAAACGGACGATATGGATGATTAAACCTTTGTAGAACCAGCTCAGATATGAACTGATGCGAACTTAAAGCGAAATGCATCATTCATCTAGACTTCAAACAAATACGTGAAATAAAAAAAAAAAATCACCTAAATTGGACTCTCGAGCACAAAATTTTGGCTATTCGAAGTTTGCTGCCAATTTTCTAATTTTTTTCCTCTTTTTCTGTTCTTTTTTTCGTATTCGACAAGAAGATTGGAAATTAAAATAGTAGCACTAACTTGACAACTAAATGGAAGATGGGGATGATTAGAGCTTTGAAGAACCAGCTCTAATATCAACTGATACGAACTTGAAGCAAAATGAATCATTCACCCTGATCTCAAAAAAATACATGAAACAAAAGAAAAAATTCACCTAAATTAGACACCCAGGCATAAAGTTATGGCTATCTGAAGTTTGCTTCTGAATCTCTAGTTTTTTTTTCTTTTTTTTTTCAGCTAACTAATTTCTGATTTCAATTCTGTTTTCTGAAATGAGTCGTCTTTTTTATTTTTAGGACGAACTCGATTACAAAACAAACAACATGACCCAAATTGCAAAAGCAGAATGGAAAATTAAAATAATAACACCAACTTAACGAATAAACAAATGATAGGGATGGTTAGACTTTTGGACAACCAACCTGACCCCCAACTGTTGCGAACTTGAAGTGGAATAGACCATTCCCCTAGATCTCGAAAAAATACATAAAATCAAAAAACAAATTCACCTAAATCAGACCCCCGAGCACAAAATTTTGGCTATTCAAAGTTTGCGGCTGATTTTCTAGTTTTTTTTTTCTGACTAATTAATTTTTTATTTCAATTCAGTTTTTTAAAGCAAGTCATCTATTTTTTTGGGACAAACTCGATTACAAAACAAACAACTAGACCCGAATTGTTGAAGAGGAACAGAAATTAAACCTGATGATTAGACCTTCGTTGAACCAGCTTTGATACCAACTGATGCGAACTTGATGCGAAATGGATCATTCACCTAGATCTCAAAAAAATACATAAAATCAAAAAAAAATTCACCTACGCCAGATAGCTAAGCACAAAGTTATGGCTATTTGAAGTTTATGGCTAATTTTCTAGACTTTTTTCACTTGTTTTACTCTTTTTTTTTTTTTTTTTATTTGGCTAACTGATTTCTGATTTCAATTTGGTCTTCCAAAACGAGTCCCCCATTTTTTTGGGATGAACTCGGTTACAAAACTAACAACAAGACCTGAATTGCAGACGAATGAACGGAAGGTAAGGATGATTAGACTTTTGCAGAACCTGCTCTGATACCAACTGATGTGAACTTGAAGCAGAATGGATCATTCACCAAGATCTCGAAAAAATACATAAAATTAAAAAAATAATTCACCAAAATTGGACACTTGAGTACAATGTTATGGCCATTCGAAGTTCGCTGTCGATTTTCTAGTGTTTTTTTTCTTTTTTCTTTTTTTTTCAGCTAATTGATTTTTGATTTCAATTCGGTCTTCTAAAATGAGTCGTTTTTTTTTTCTTTCTTGGGATGAACTCGATTACAAAGCTAACAACAAGACCCAAATTGCAAAAAAAGAACAGAAATTAAACCTAAAGATTAGACTTTCGTAGAACCAGCTTCGATTCAACTAATGTGAACTTAAAGCGGAATGGATCATTCACCAAGATCTCGAAAGAATAGATGGAATGAAAGAGAAAAATTCATCGAAATCGGACAACCGAGCACAGAATTATGGCTATTCAAAGTTTGCTGTCAATTTGTTTTTTTGGTAACTGATTTCTAATTTCAATTTGGCCTTCTGAAATGAGTCATTTTTTTTTTGTGACAAACTCGATGAAAAAACTAACAACTTGACCTGAATTGTAATAACCCGATGGACTATTCCGGCTTGCGATATTGTCCGCTTAGGGGCAACACCCCTCACGATTTTATTCCTCTAGCGAAGCCACCATTCCAACCCAGAAAGGCCTCATAGCAGGAAGATTTCCACACCCTACTTATTAGGCGTGCTTCGTTCTCCTTCTCAATCGATGTAGGATCTCACAATCCATTCCTCTTAGGAGCCCAGCGTCCTCGTTGGCACACCGACCCCAGGACCGGCTCTGATACTATTGTAACAGCCCGGCACCACCACCGCTTGACGATATTGTCTGTTTTAGGGCCGCACCCTCACGGTTTTGTTCTTGGCGAGGGCTACCCCAGTGCCCCCTCCCAAAAGGTCTCGTTTAGATAGGGGTATCACAGCCAACCCCTCATCCTGATATTGTTTGCTTTGGGTGCACTCGACCTCGCATGGTTTTGTCCCCTTTGGGTGCTCTCCACCCTCAGGACAGGCCTCGTCAGTGGGAAAGTTCCCATCCCTACTTATTAGGCAGTCTTCGTTCCCCCTCCCAACTGATGTGGGATCTCACAATCTACCCCCCTTAGAGGCCCAACGTCCCTGCTGGCATACCTATCCAGCGACGGCTCTGATACCATTGTAACAGCCCGATGGACCGTCCCGGCTTGCAATATTATCCGCTTTGAGGCAGCACCCCTCACTGTTTTGTTCCTCTGGGGAAGCCACCGTTCTAACCCAGAAAGGCCTCACAAGAGGAAGGTTTCTACACTCTACTTATTAGGCGTGCTTTGTTCTCCTTCCCAATCGATGTGAGATCTCACAATCTACCCCCTTAGAAGCCCAACGTCCTCACTGGCACACTGACCCTGAGACCAACTATAATACGATTGTAACAGCTCGGGACCACCACCGCCTGACGATATTGTCCACTTTGGGGCCGCACCCCTCACAGTTTTATTCTTGGTGAGGGCGACCCCAGTGCTCCCCCAAAACGCATCTTTCTATTACAGAGTACACAACAGAAGCTATGGGGTCCCACCCACCCACAGGAAGATATTGTCCTCGGCAAGCCCCTCACGACCCATTAGGGTTTCGTTCCTCGGTAGGCTCTCTCCACCTCCTCGAGAACGCGTCTTACTAGGGAGAGGTATCCCCACCCTTATTAGGCGTGATTCGTTCTCCTCGCTATCCAATGTGGGATCGTTACAATAATCGTGACGAGTCAGGTGGCTGCAGAGCCTGGGTGCTGTGTGTGCACAGCCATCCACATGAGCGTGAATCCTGGAAGCAGACAATATCGTCAGGCGGTAATGATCCTGAGCTGCTACAATGGTATCATAGCCAGTCCCAAGGTCAGTGTGCCAGTGAGGACGCTAGGCTCCTAAGGGGGATGGATTGTGAGATCCCACATCGATTTGGAAAGAGAACGAAGCAGGCCTAATATGTAGGGTGTGGAAACCTTCCTCTTATGAGGCCTTTCTGGGTTGGAACGGTGGCTTCCCCAAATGAATAAAACCCTGAGGGGTGCTACCCCAAAGCAGACAATATCGCAAGTTAGGACAGTCCATCGGGCTGTTACATGAATTGCCAAAGATGAATGGAAATAAAAATAGTAATGCTAACTTGATGAAAAAACAGACGATAGGGATGATATGACCTTTGTAGAACCAGCTCTAATTCCAATTATTCCGATCTTGAAGCGGAATGGATCATTCACCTAGATCTAAAAAAAAATACATGAAATCAAAGAAAAAGTCACCTAAATCAGACACCCGAATTAAAAGTTATGGCTATTCAAAGTTTGTTTTCGATTGAAAGTTATGACTACTCATTTTTTTTTTTTTTCAGCTAACTGATTTCTAATTTCAATTCGATCTTCTAAAATGAGTCACCTTTCTTTCTAGGACAAACTCGATTACCGAACTAACAACAAGACTTGAATTACAGAAGAAGAACAGAAATTAAAACATTTACACTAACCTGACGAATAAACAGAAGATTGGGATGATTAGGCCTTTGTAGAACCAGCTTTGATACCAATTGATGTAAACTTCAAGCGGAATGGATCATTCACCTAGAACTCGAAAAAATACAAGAAATAAAAAAAAATTCACCTAAATTGGACACACAACCACAAAGTTATGGCTATCCGAAGTTTGCTTCCGATTTTCTAGTTTTTTTTCTTCTTTTTTTATGACTAACTAATTTCTGATTTCAATTCAGTCTTCTGAAACGATTCATTTTTTTTTTTTTTTTTTTATTTAGGATGAACTCAATTACGAAACCAACAACATCACATGAATTGCAGAAGAAGAACGAAAATTAAAATAGCAACACTAACTTAATGAATAAACGGAAAGTAAGGATGGTTAGACTTTTGTAGAACCAGATCTGGCACCAACTGATACAAACTTGAAGCGAAATGGATTAATCACCTAGAACTCAAAAAAATACATGAAATAAAACAAAAATTCAGTTAAATTAGACACCCGAGCACAAAGTTATGGCTATTAGAAATTTGTCGCCGATTTTCTAGTTTGTTTTTTTTTTTTTTTTCGACTAACTAATTTTTGATTTCAATTCAAGCTTCTGAAACCAGTCGTCTTTTTTTTTAGATGAACTATATTACAAAACTAACAAGACCCAAATTCCAAAAGAGGGGCGAAAATTAAACCTGATGATTTGACCTTTGTAGAACTAGCTATGATACCAACTGATGCAAACCTGAAGTGGAATGGATCATTTACCTAGATCTTAAAAAAATAAATGAAATCAAAAAACAAATTCACCTAAATCGAACACCCGAGCACAAAGTTATGGTTATTCGAAGTTCGCCGCCAATTTTGTAGTTTTTTTTCATTTCCTTTTTTCTTTTTTTTTTTTTTTTTGGGCTAATTGATTCCTGATTCCAATTTGGTCTTTTGAAACGAGTCCCTTTTTTTTTTTTTTTTGGGAAGAACTCGATTACAAAACTAACAACGAGACCCGAATTGTAGAAGAAGAACAGAAATTAAAATAGTAATACTAACTTGATGAATAAACAAAAGATAAGGATGATTAGACATTTGTAGAACCAGCTCTGATACCAACTGATACAAACTCGAAGCGGAATGGATCATTCACCTAAATCTCAAAAAAATACATGAAATCAACAAATAATTTACCAAAATCGGACCCTTGAGTATAAAGTTATGGCCATTCGAAGTTCGCTACCGATTTTCTAGTTTTGTTTCTCTTTTTTTCTTCAGCTAATTGATTTTTGATTTCAATTCAGTCTTCTGAAACGAGTCGTATTTCTTTTGGGACAAACTCAATCACAAAACTAACAATAAGATCCGAATTGGAGAAGAAGAATGGAAATTAAACCTGATGATTAGACCTTTGTAGAACCAGCTCTGATACCAACTGATGCGAACTTAAAGCGAAATGGATCATTTACCTACATCTCGAAAAAATAAGTGAAATGATAAAAAATTCACCTAAATCGGATACCCGAGCACAAATTTATGGCTATTCGAAGTTTGTTGTTGATTTTCTAGTTTTCTTTTTACTTCTTTTGTTTTTTTTTTTTTTTCAGCTCACTAATTTTTTATTTCAATTCAGTCTCCTAAAATGAGCGGTCTTTTCTTTTTGGGACGAACTCGATTACAAAACTAGCAATAAGAAGAACGGGAATTAAATTAGTAACATTAACTTGACGAATAAACAAAAGATAGGGATAAATGGACCTTTGTAGAACCAGCTCTGATACCAACTGATGCGAATTTGAAGCGAAATGGAGTATTCACCTAGATCCCGAAAAAATACTTAAAATTAAAAAAAAAATTCTCCTAAATCGGACACTCGAGCACAAAGTTATGGCTACTCGATGTTTGCTGTCGATTTTCTAGTTTATTTTACTTCTTTCTTTTTCTTTTCTTTTTTCTGCTAACAGATTTTAGATTTTAATTCAGTCTTCCAAAACGAGCCGCCTTTTTTTTTTTTTTTTGGGACGAACGCGATTGCAGAACTAACAACAAGACCTGTATTGCACAAGAGGAACGGAAATAAAAATAACAACACTAATTTGGCAAATAAACGGATAATAGGGATGATTAGACTTTTGTAGAATCAGCTCTGGTATCAACTAATGCAAACTTGAAGCAAAACAGATCATTCTCCTAGATCTCAAAAAAACACATGAAATTAAAAAAAAAAAGTTACCTAAATCAGACACCCGAGCACAAAATTATGGCTATTTGAAGTTTATTGCCAATTTTTTAATTTTTTTTTTTACATCTTTCATTTTTTTTTTTTCTGTTAACAGATTTCTGATTTCAATTCGGTGTTCTAAAATGAGTCAACTTTTTATTATTTGGGACAAACTCAATAACAAAACAAACAACAAGACCCGAATTGCAAAAGGAAAAGGGAAATTTAAATAGTAACACTAACTTGACGAATAAACGGAAGATATGGATGATTGCACCTTTGTAGAACCAGCACTAATACCAACTAGAGGGAAGTTAAAGCAAAATGGATTATTTACCTAGATCTCAAAAAAATACAGGAAATAAAAAAAAAAATTCATCTAAATCAGACATCCGAGCACAAACTTATGACTATTCAAAGTTTGCTGCCGATTTTTCCTTCTTTTTTTTTTTTTTTTTTCATTTCCATTTTTTCGACTAATTGGTTTCAGATTTCAATTCGGTCTTCTAAAATGAGTCAATTTTTTTTTTTTTTTTTGGGATGAACTCAATTACAAAACTAACAACAAGGCCTGTATGGCACAAGAAGAATGGAAATTAAAATAGTAACACTAACTCGACAAATAAACGGAAGATAGAGATGATTAGAGTTTTGTAGAACTAGTTCTGATACCAACTGATGCGAACTTGAAGCGGAATAGATTATTCTCTTAGATCTTAAAAAAATACATGAAATTAAAAAAAAAATTAACCTAAATCGGACACCCTAGCACAAAAGTATGACTATTCGAAGTTTGCTACCGATTTTCTAGCTTTTTTTACCTTTTTTTTTTTTTTCGGCTAAAGATTTCTGATTTCAATTCAGTATTCTAAAACGAGTTGTCTTTTTATTATTTTTGGAAAAAACTCGATTATAAAACTAATAACAACACCCGTATTGCAGAAAAAGAATGAAAATTATAATAGTAACACTAATTGGATGAATAAATGGAAGATAGAGATGATTAGACCTAAATAAAAAAATCATCTAAGTCAGGCACCCGAGCACAAAGTTGTGACTATTTGAAGTTTGCTGCCAATTTTCTAGCTTTTTTTTTCTTTTTTTTTTTTTCGGCCAACTGATTTCTGATTTCAATTCGGTCTTCTAAAAAGTGTCACCTGTTATTTGTTTGGGACGAACTTGATTATATAACTAACAACAAGGCCTGAATTGCAAAAGAAAAAGGGAAATTTAAATCATAACACGAACTTGACGAATAAACGGAAGATAAGGATGATTACACCTTTGTAGAACCAACTCTGATACCAATCGATGGGAACTTCAAGCAGAATGAATCATTCACCTAGATCTCCAAAAAATACATGAAATAAAAAAAAAATCACCTAAATCTGACACCAGAGCACAAAGTTATGGCTATTCAAAGTTTGCTGCCGATTTTCTCATTGTTTTTTCTTCTATTTTTTTGACTAACTGATTTCAAATTTCAATTCGGTCTTCTAAAATGAGTTGAGTTTTTTTTTTTGGGATGAACTCGATTATAAAACTTGCAACTAGACCCGAATTGCAGAGAAAGAACAGAAATTAAAATAGCAACACTAACTTGACGAATAAACGAAAGATTGGAATAATTAGACCTTTATAGAAATAGCTCCAATGCCAACTGATGCACACTTGAAGTGGAATGGATCATTCACCTAGATCTCAAAAGAATCAATGGAATAAAAAAAAAAATTCACCTAAATTGGACACCCGAGCATAATGTTATGGCTATTCGATGTTTGATGCCAATCTTTTTTTTTTTCGATAACTGATTTCTAATTTCAATTTAGCCTTCTGAAGTGAGTCATTTTTTTTTTCTACAAACTCGATGGAAAAACTAACAATAAGACCCTAATTGCAGAAGATGAATGGAAATAAAAATAGTAATGCTAACTTGATGAATAAACAAAGGATAGGGATGATGTGACCTTTGTAGGATCAACTCCAATACCAACTGATCCGAACTTGAAGCAGAATGGATCATTCATCTAGATCTCAAAAAAAATACATAAAATAAAAAAAAATTCACCAGAATCGGATACCCAAGTAGAAAGTTATGGCTATTCGAAGTTTCTTGCCGATTGTCTAGTTTTTTCTTCTTTTTTTTTTTTTTTTTCAGCTAAATAATTTCAGATTTCAATTTGGTCTTCTGAAACGACTCATATTTCTTTTTCTAGGATGAACTTAATTGCCAAACAAACAATAAGACTCAAATTGCAGTAGAAGAATGGAAATTAAAATAGTTAGACCAACTTGACAAATAAATACTTACAAAAAAAAAAAAACTTGACAAATAAACGGAAGATAGGGATGATTAGATCTTTGTAGAACCAGCTCTGATACCAACTGGTGCGAACTTCAAGTGGAATGGATCAATTACCTAGAACTAGAAAAAATACATGAAATCAAAAAATAAAATTTACCTAAATCAGACACCCGAGTACAAAGATATGGCTTTTGAAACTTTGCTGCCAATTTTTTAGTTTTTTTTTTTCTTTTTTTCTCGGCTAACTAATTTCTAATTTCAATTCAATTTTCTGAAATGAGTTGTCTTTCCTTTTTGGGATGAACTCAATAACAAAATTAACAATAAGACCTGAATTGCAGAAGAACAACGAAAATTAAAATAGTAACCCAAACTTGACAAATAAACTGAGGATAGGGTTGAATAGGCCTTTGTGGAACCAGCTCTGATACCAACTAATGCGAACCTGAAGCGGAATGGATCTTTCACCAAGATGTTGGAAAATACTTGACACAAAAAAAAATTTACTTAAATCGAACACTCAAGCATAAAGTTATGGCTATTCGAGGTTTACTTCCTATTTTCTAGTTTTTTTTTTTTTTTTTCGCTTAACTGATTTCTGATTTCAATTTGGCCTTTTGAATCGAGTCGTCCTTTTTTTTCTTTAGGATGAACTCGATTACAAAACAAACAGCATGACCCGAATTGTAGAAGAAGAATGGAAATTAAAATAGTAGCATTCACTTAACGAATAAACGGAAGGTAGGGATGGTTAGACTTTGTAGAACCAGCTCTAGCACCAACTGACGCAAACTTGAAGCAAAATTGATCAATCCTTTGGATCTCGAAAAAATACATGAAATCGAAAAAAAAAATTCACCTAAATCTAACAACAAGTCCCAAATTGCAGAAGCTGAATGGAAATTAAAATAGTAACACTAACTTGATGAATAAACGGACGATAGGGATGATCTCATTTCAATTCAGTCTTCTAAAATGAGTTGTCTTTTGTTTTTAGGGCGAACTTGATTACCAAACTAACAACAAGACTCAAATTGCAGAAGAAAAACGGAAACTAAATAGTTACACTAACTTGCCGAATGAACGGAAGATAGGGATGATTAGACCTCCGTAGAACCAGCTCTCTTTCCAACTGATGCGAACTTGAAGCGGAAAGGATCATTCACCTAGATCTCAAAAAAATACATGAAATCAAACAAAAATTCACTTAAATTGGACACCTAAGCACAAAGTTATGGTTATTTGAAGTTCGTTGCCAATTTTCTAATTTTTTTTTACTTCCTTTGTTTTTTTTTTGTAGCTAACAAATTTCTGATTTCAATTCGGTCTTCTAAAAGGAGTTGTCTTTTTCTTTTTTTTGGGACAAACTTGATTACAAAACCAACATCAAGACCCGTATTGTAGAAGAGGAATGGAAATTAAAATAATAACACTAACTTAACGAATAAACAGAAGATAGGGATAATTAGACCTTTATAGAACCAGCTCTGATGCGAACTCGAAGTAAAATAGATCATTCACCTAGATCTTGAAAAAATACATGAAGTAAAAAAAAAAAAATTCTCTTAAATCGAACACCCAAGCCAAATGTCTTGGCTATTCGAAGTTTGCTGCTGATTTTCTAGTTTTTTTGGGACGAACTTGTTTAGAGAACTAACAATAAAACCCGAATTGCAGAAGGAAATGGAAATTAAAACAACAACACTAACTTGACGAATAAACAAATAGGAATGATTACACCCTTGTAGAACTAGCTTTGATGCCAACTAATGTGAACTTAAAGCAGAATGGATCATTCACCTAGATCTCAAAAAATTACGTGAAATAAAAAAAAAAAAAGTCACCAAAACCGAACCCCGGAGCACAAAATTATGGCTGTTCAAAGTTTGCTACTGATTTTCTCATTTTTTTTCTTCTTTTTCTTTTCTTCTTTTTTTTTTTCATTTTTTTTGACTAATTGATTTCTGTTTTCAATTCGATCTTTTAAAATGAGTCGGCCTTATTTTTTATGGGACGAACTCGACTACAAAACTTACAACAAGACCTGAATTGCAGAAGAAGAATGGAAATTAAAATAGTAACACTAACTTGACGAATAAACAAAAGATTCAGATAATTAGACCTTTACAGGAAATTAAAAAAAAAAATTCACCTAAATCGGACACCCAGGCACAAAGTTATGGCTATCTGAACTTTGCTTCCAATTTTCTAGTTTTTTTTTTCTTTTTTTTTTTTATTGGGCTAATTGATTTCTGATTATAATTCGATCGTCTGAAATGAGTCGTCTTTTTTTTTTGGGATGAACTCGATTGCAAAACTAACAATATGTCCCAAATTGCAGAAGAAGAACAGAAATTAGATAACACTAACTTGACGAATAAATGGAAGATAAGGATGTTTAGCTCTTTATAGAACCAGCTCTAACACCAACTGTTGCGAACTTGATGTGAAATGTATCATTCACCTAGATCTCAAAAAAATACATGAAATCAAATGAAATCCACTTAAATCGAACACCCGAGCACAAAGTTAAGGCTATTCGAAGTTTGTTGCCGATTTTCTGGTTTTTTATTCTTTTTTTTTCTCGACTAAGTAATTTCCGATTTCAACTCGGTCTTCCAAAACAAGTCATATTTTTTTCTTGGAAAGAACTCGATTAAAAAAATAACAACAAGAACTGAACTGCAACAGAAGAACGGAAACTGAAATAGTAACACTAACTTGACGAATAAATAGAAGATAGGGATGATTAGACCATTGTAGAACCAGATCTGACACCAACTGATGCGAACTTGAAGCAGAATGGATCATTCACCTAGATATCAAAATATACATGAAATAAAAAAAAAAATATACCTAAATCGGACATCCGAGCAAAATGTTAAGGCTATTCAAAATTTGCTGTTGATTTTCTTATTTTTTCTCATCTATTTTTTTTTTTCTTTTTCTTTTTTCAGCTAACTGATTTTTGATTTCAATTTGGTCTTTCGAAATGAGTCCACTTTTTTTTTTTTTTTTTTTTTTTTTTTTTTTTTTTTTTTCAGGACGAACTCGATTACAAAACTAACAACAAGACACGAATTGTAGAAGAAGAACGGAAATTAAAATAGTAACACTAACTTGATGAATAAACGGAAGATAGGGATGATTAGACTTTTATGGAACTAGCTTTGATACCAACTGATGTGAACTTGAAGTGGAATGGATCATTCATCTAGATCTTGAAAAAATACATGAAATAAAAAAAAAAAAGTCACCAAAATCAGACACTCGAGCAGAAAGTTATGGTTATCCGAAGTTTTTTGCCGATTGTTTAGTTTTTTTTTCCTCCTTTTTTCTTTAGCTAACTAAACTTTGATATCAATTCGGTCTTCTAAAATGAGTTGACTTTTTTTTTTTTTTAAGGACGAACTCGATTACAAAACTAACAATAACACAAATTGCATAAGAAGAATGGAAATTAAAATAGTAACACTAATTTGACGAATAAACGGATGACAGGGTTGAATAGACCTTTGTGGAACCAGCGCTGATACCGAATAATGCGAACCTAAGGTGGAATGGATCTTTCACCATGATCTCGAAAAAAAACTTGAAATAAAAAAAAATTCTCTTAAATCGGACACTCGATCATAAAGTTATGGCTATCCTATGTTTGCTTCCGATTTTCTAGTTTATTTTTTCCTTTTATTTTCTGCTAACTGATTTCGGTTTTCTGAAACGAGTCAATTTTTTTTCTTTAGGATGAACTCGATTAGAAAACTAACAACATGACCTGAATTTCTGAAGAAGAATGGAAATTAAAATAGTAACACTAATTTGACAAATAAACGGAAGATAGGGATGATTAGACTTTTGTAAAACCAGTTCTGATACCAACTGATGTGAACCTGAAGTGAAATTGATCATTCACCTGAATCTCGAAAAAATACATGAAATCAAAAAAAAGTTCCCCTAAATCAGACACCCAAACACAAAGCTATGGCTATTCGAAGTTTGTTGCCAATTTTTTATTTTATTTTATTTTTTGCTTCTTTCTTTTTCTTTTTTTTTGGCTAACAGATTTCTGATTTCAATTTGGTCTTCTAAAACGAGTCATTTTTTTTTTTTTTTTCGGACGAACTCGATTACAAAACTAGCAATAAGACCTGCATAGCAAAAGAAGAGTAGAAGTTAAAATAGTAACACTAACTTGCTGAATAAACAAAAGATTGGGATGGTTAGACTTTTGTAGAACTAGCTCTGATACCAACTGATTTGCTCTTGAAGCAGAATGGATCATTCACCTAGATCTAGAAAAAATACATGAAATAAAAAAAATTAACGTAAATCGGACACCCGACCACAAAGTTATGGCTATTCAAACTTTGCTACCTATTTTCTAGTTTTTTTTTTTACTTCTTTCTTTTTTTTTTTTTTTTTCAGCTATTAGATTTCTTATTTCAATTTGGCTTTCTAAAACGAGTCATCTTTTTCCTTTTTTCGGGATGAACTTGATTACAAAACTAAGAACAAGACCCAAATTGCAGAAAAAGAATGGAAATTAAAATAGTAACAGTAACTTGACGAATAAACGGAAGATAGGGATGATTATACTTTTGTAGAACCTGCTCCGATACCACTAATACGAACTTGAAGCAAAATGGATCAACCACCTAGATCGCAAAAAAATTCATGAAGTCAAAAAAGAAATAATTCACCTAAATCAGACACCCGAGCACAATGTTATGGCCATTTGAAGTTTTTATCCTTTTTCTTTTTTTGGCTAACTAATTTCTGATTTCAATTCAGTTTTCTGAAATGATTCATCTTTTATTTTTTTTGGGACAAACTCGATTAGTAAACTAGCAACAAGACCTAAATTGTAAGAAAAAAAAGGAAATTAAAACTGTAACACAAACTTGACGAATAGACAGAAGATAGGGATGATTACACCTTTGTAAAGCCAGTTCCGACGCCAACTGATGCGAACTTGAAGCAGAATGGATCATTCACCTAGATCTCGAAAAAGTTATGAGATAAAAAAAAAATCACCTAAACCGAACACTCGAGCAAAAAATTATGGCTATTCAAAGTTTACTGCTGATTTCTTTTTTTTTTTTTTTCTTTTTATCTTCATTTTATTTTTTGTTAACTGATTTCTAATTTCAATTCGAACTTCTAAAATGAATCGACTTTTTATTTTAGGACGAACTCGACCATAAAACTTACAACAAGACCCGAATTGCAGTGGATGAACAGAAATTAAAATAGTAACACTAACTTGATGATTAAATGAAAGATTGGGATTATTAGACCTTTGTAGAACGAGCTCTAATGCCAACTAATGTGAACTTGAAGTGGAATGGATTATTCACCAAGATCTCGAAAAAATACATTGAGTCAAAAAAAATTTCATCTAAATCGGACCCTCGAGCATAAAGTAATGGCAGTTTGAAGTTTGCTGTCGATTTTTTAGTTTTTTTTTATATTTTTTTTCTGTTAACTTGTATCTAAATTCAATTTGGCCTTCTGAACTGAGTCCTTTTTTTTTTTTTTTTTCTAGGGACGAACTCAATTAAAAAACTAAGAAGAAGACTCGAATTGCAGAAGATGAATGGAAATTAAAATAGTAACACTAACCTGATGAACAAACGGACAACAAGGATGATGTGGCCTTTGTAGAACCAACTCTGATACCAACTGATGTGAACTTGAAGCAGAATTGATCATTCACTTTGATCTCAAAAAAATACATGAAATAAAAAAAAAAATTTACCTGAATCGGACCCCGAGTAGAAAGTTATGGCTATTTGAAGTTTTTTGCCGATTGTCTAGTTTTTTTTTTCTTCTTTTTTTTTTTTTTTTTTTAGCTAAATGAATTATAATTCCAATTGGGTATTTTAAAATTAGTCGACTTTTTTTTTAAAGATTAAATCGATTAAAAAGAGAAGAAAAAAAAAAA
>JAVXUM010188998.1:0-10750 GCA_035590655.1 Pouteria glomerata
AGAAGATGCCGAAAAAGAACAACTTGCTCTTGACTTTGATGCCATGTATTTAGGTGAAAGAGAAGAACATGCTAGTGAATCTAATGATGAATGATAATGATATATAAATAGAGTAATATTTGTAAATAATAGTCACTCTTATAGGTACCAACCTAGTTGGGATGTATAAGACGTGTAGTAATGCACTAATTTATTACTCTATCATTTTTTTTTTAATTCTACATTTGTAAATTGTAATTTTAAATTTAGTGCTAATTATGTAATTCTTTATTGTTTAATAAATTTTAAATTTTATCAATATTTATTTTAATGTGTTTGGATAAAATTTATTCTATATTTTATTCACTTAAAAAATTAAAAATAATTTAAAAATATTAAAAAAATAAGCTAAGTCAGCTGGGCCAGGTTAGGGGCGGGCATTTTTTACCCTGGCCTGAACCGACCGGACCCTAAAACACAAAAAGGGCAACCGGGGCAGGTCAACCAGGGTCGGAGCGACCATAAGCTAGGGGCAAACGGGGCCGGGCCCGACCCTTTTTCCATCACTACTTTCACAGCAAGTCAAATTGGGTTTCCGTAATCCTACACATAAGGTGAGTTTAGAATTTTGAAAAAAAAAAAAAAAAATCAAAAATTAGTGTTAAAGTAATGAAAAAATGACGCATGATAAAATTTAATTAGAGAAAATTAAAAACTTTTAGAATTTTTTAAAAATTTTTGAGACTTCAGACAAATTGATAGTAATTTATTTGTCATCAGAATTTTAGTAGAGAAATTCTTTTATAATATTACATGTTTGACATGAAAAAGAATTATTATAAATTTCTATAAGAACTGTGGATAGTTGGTGATCTAAGATACTTGCTGTTTGCGGTTCGTACTTACGTGCTGCTATAGGATTACACGTCATTTGATATTTTCGGGAACAAGATTTATTAAGATTAAGTTTCTGCAGATATTGAAAGGTAATTTTCGAAGAAAGAAAAATTCAATTTTCTTTTCTTATATTATAATCCAATTTTATGAGAACCATATATGGCTTTCAATTACTTACACACATTGATTTGGTTTGATTCGATTATTGTTTAAGATCAGTTAAATTTCAAATCCAAAGTTTAGAAACCAAAAAAAATCAGTTCAATTCTAAAATAAGTATAAATCTAAACTCACCTGACCCATGCATGTCTTTACGCTATATATACCCTTTCCAAAATTTCAATAATATTTTGGAGACATAAATGACAACTCTAAAACTTTATTAGCTTAAAATGAATTATTCATTTACCCATATTTATAAATTTTCAAATGCATGACTAACGATTGAGACTTATTTGATCTTTTAAGTGTAGAGATAAAGAGCTAGAAACTATTCTAGCGAATTATTTGGAATGTTTCACTAAAAATATCTTCCTATATATCTAGGCTTTTCCTCTAAAATATCCACATACAATTATCTATAATATTCTTGAACTAATATCTCTAAAGCATTGGGCCCTATCCAGAAATAAAAATTAAAAAATAATAATAAAAAACGGAAACTACAATTTAATTAATTTACATAAATTAATTGGTACATACTTGCACCGGTGAACTGCAGTACCGTTTTAAATGTATGCAATAAATCTATAAAATCATAGTTTAAATGGTTAATTTTCAACTTAAGCATATAATTATGTAGTTACATGTAATGAGACGTGGTTGCTTCGAATTATATGCTATTAATAATTATCAAATATTAAATCCTTTAATTGATTACAATAAATACATCCTGCCTGAAAGGAATTGCTTATTATGCTTCTAATACAATCCCGACAGAAAATTTTTATAATCCCATAGTTAATGTAAACAAGTTCCAGAACAAGCAAATCAGCACACCATTAGTGCAAATACTCCACCCGAGATCACCATGATCAAACCGAGTTGACGCCATAGAAACTAATTATCGGACATCCTTGTATTCTAGGAATTAAATCTTACAGGCAAAGGCGAGGCCTTCCTTTGCCAATTGTTCCACACTCTCAGCCGGAGGTTGGACCCTCGCAACTTTGGCAATAGCCTTGTTTTCGTCTGGAGTCCCACTCTCCAAAAATGCACCAACTATCTTCCCATCTTTGATCCAATACGATCCAAACTTGGGATTTCCTGAGGTTGGGTTGCTGTCTCCAAATATTACAGTGTCGCCAACATTGTCACCATAGAACTGCCATGAAAGATTGAAGGCACGGGAATAGAAGTATGGAAGGTAGTCGTACACGTCAATCGACTTCCCTCCTTCGCTCGCAAAGATAGCCTGCACAAATTAGACACACGTGGTAAACCCAATCAGGTGGAATTAATGCACATTGCAATGTCAAGGGAAGAATTTTTATAAAACAAAACACTGAAAAGAAATCAACTAGACAAAAGGAACTTCTGGAGAAAACAAAGTGAAAACCGTAAGAGAACTAATGCGTTTACAATGGTTTCAGCTTTTCAACATGAAATGTCAATGAAAATTTTACGTTTTGAAATCATTTCTAAAATCCAGAATACAAATTTTCAAAAGTGGGTGGGGGTCAGCTTCCCGCTGAAGAAACACTCTTTACAATGTTGTTGACTCTGATGGTAACGGTTAATATCAAAATGTTTTATGTTTCAAAAAAGGTTAAATTACTAGGGCCTCCCCTAAACATTTGAGCAAATACATACGGACCCCACAACATTTCAATATTACAGTGGTACCCCTTATTTTGCGAATGTTAAACACTGAACTCAACCATTAATCTTTTGTTTGATATTAACTCAAAATAGTGACATGATCAAAATATTTGCATAATATACAACTTATTTACCCTTCAGTAAACATCTAAAATGTTTATAAAGGACTTATTCTTAATAACGGTAAAATTGTCTTTTAATCCTTTTTAACACATTTATGGAAGGGTAAAGAAAGTATAATATGTAAATATTCTCTACTTTGACTAAGTGTTGGAGTTCAGTGTTATAAAATAAAGGGTGTCACATTAATATTGAGATGTTGTAGCATCAACTATATTTAGGGTGCGTTTGTCATGCTAAAATTCTCTAAAAATCTCTGAAAACTTCTAGCAGTTATTCATTTTGTATCTCACTGTACCAATTACGAACCCACAATTTTTATCAAATCATCTTACTTTATCTCACTTATTATCACTCCAAAAGCCCCCTTAGCCAAATATTCAAGGGAGGTCTCTATAATTTGCCCTTTGAAAAATTAACAAAGCCAAAATTTCAAAATCAGGGGAATGAATGGAACACAAAAAGAAAATGTTTTGCCAACTTATCTTTAGTTACTCTCAAGTACCACAAATTTGAATTTTGCAATTTTTCGTCCACTAGAGGTGGCCAGCAAACAAATTAGCAATCTAGAGCATTAATAATATAAAACTAAAAAAAATATCATACCCTCACAGCATGCTCAGCAGATTTACGGGCATGGTCAACGTGTTCAACTCTTCTCATCTCATTGTACAATTTCAATGGGAAAGTAGCAACATCTCCCACAGCGTATACATCAGGAACACTTGTTTTGAAGAAGCCATCAGTCTGTAATTAAAGAAGGCAACACCATAAGCTAACCGTTGAAAAAATAAACAAAAATACTGAAATTTTCATCATAAAAAAAATGCAGGCTATAACTTCATATTGTAAACAAATCAATATGTCAACATCAATTCTATGCAACAAGTTCACCATTATAACATCTCATGACATAGGACAGTAAAATTATAGAACAAAATTCACTAGCCATTGCCATTTCCTGAGATATAATAAACTACCTATGCAAAATGACTAGCTAGAAATGGGTACTTAAATTTCCTTCTGAAATATTCACATAAAAGTAACAAAATGAAATGACCCATGAAAATTCAAGTAAACTATACATGTTCTTCCATTCCTTTGTTATTACTGCTTTGTTACGAAAATGTTCCAAGGTACATGCCATGCACATATCCCATATATGTCTTGTTACAACCTGTGAGTCCATTTGTTAAAATTACAAAGAAACAAACAACAAAAGATAAAAAAAATAAAAACCAAGGAAAATAAGCAACTTAAGAGGAACAATAGCCAATTGATTGCCTTACAAACCTTAATTCCACCTTTTTCCTCTTCAATTTGTCCCTTGAATAAGGTTGTAAGAGGTCTTCCCCCAACACCAACAACAACAATGTCTGCTTCAAGCACCCTACCATCTTTAAGTTTTACTTCCTTTACCTGAATGATAAGACACAAAATTGCAAAATAGAATAATTGCCAAACCATGAGGATATCATGACGCAAATAGAGAGAGATTTTGCATGAGTACATACCTCTCCATTTGTATCAGCATTGAACCCAACAGCTACAGTTCCCTTAATAATTTTAATTCCCTTATTTGCATAAAAACCTTCATAGAAAGCAGCAATATCTGCTGTGAAAAGCCGAGGCACTGCAACCACAAACAAGATTGTCAGCTGACCAAGGCTCCACCGAAGTGTGGGTGAGGCAGCTAATTCAAAGTACACTATATAGAAACTTGACATAAATAATGACAGCAAGTGGGTTACAATTCATATCAAGGAACACAATAATTGTGTCTACTTACTGCACCAAGGTTCTGGGTACACCATGCTGACATCAAAATTGTTTATTTTCATAACTGCACTCAGCTCAAGACCAATGTATCCTCCTCCAACAATCACAGCCTTTCCATTTTTCTTTGCTTTAATTGCTTCTACAAGTTTATCAGCATCATCAATTTCTCTCAAGTAGAAGATGTTTTTGGAATCGGCACCTTGTACACCAAAGTCACTCAACTTTATAACCTGCAGCAGAAAAGGGAAAAAAATAAAAATAAAAAAAAGTGATTGATTGATCTTAAATAAGGCATGAAGAAGCGAAGCTAATTTTCACTTTAGTCAAAATCATTGGAGAAATTATACTAACCGAGGAACCAGTTGCAATGATCAAAATGTGATACTTGAAAGTTTCACCAGCTGCACCAATGAGAGTCTTTGAAGCAAGATCTGATTTCACTATTTCTGTGCTCAGGATCAATTCAATACCTGCAACGGCAGATTGAAATTCAATCAAGATTTCACTCCTAAAGATTGTCTTCGTTGAAAAGCATCTCATCAGAAGAAAAATTGCAGAAAATGGGAAGCAGGACCACAATGTTTACAATAAATCTATACCAGCCACAATTTTAAATATAAATGAATATCACCTTTCTCTGCATACCACTCAGGAAGCAGTCTCTCTCCTCCACTTCCAACACAGACATGAAACCCAGGAAGTCTTGCAGGTGCTGCAAAACAGATTGCAATGAGAAGTTTGCCATAACGAAGAAAAGGCCAAATAAACAAATTGGAAGAATAACAGAAAATGATGCACCACCAATCAAGTAACATTCAAACATTACATTTAAGCAGTAGTAAACACAATAAAAATTAAAAAAACAAAAAAAAAACTACTACTGCAAAACTTATTCAACTATGACAGTACAACGCTGTAAAAATACTTCAATTAAACCTGGTTTTCAACTAGCAATACTTGAGTTAACATGTCACTTAGAGAAGATCAAAGCGTAAACCCATAATTTGACTTAGCTTGTACTAAAGGAAAAAAGATAAAATGACTTACATTCAGGAAACAGGTATGCCTTGCTAAGTGCTGGTCTTTCATAAGGAGCAACCTAACATAGTAATAAAAGAAATATGTCAGCCACTCAGCATAAATGCACCACAAGTTTAAACATTAAGAATATTTCAATCCAGCAAATGAATCTCTAATAACCGTAATTACCCACACACTCTGTAGCTATAGCAAAAACCAACAGCTGACATTCAAGAAACCAGAGCAAACAGCAATTGTGATTATGTGTTTTCCACATCAACCAGATATTAAGTTACCAATTGTCCTGAAAACTTAAACTATTAAGAAATGGGCCCAACAATTATATCAAGCTATTTCAAAATTAAAAAAAAAAAATATTAGCTCAAAAAACAGGTAATTTTTCATTTTATTGTCCTTGGAGCAGTGGTATGTCTATCGCAACCCGGAGGTCAAGCGTCCAAACATTGGGATCAGCTTCTCTTATTGCCCCCAAAAAAAAAAAAGGCTGTCTACTAATTGTACTCTAAAAATGTAATTTCAAAGGGTATATTGTGATTCTATTTGTGAGATTTTTAGAGTGAATCATTTAATCTGAATAGATACTTCGCATATGATCAATTTTTGTTTTTTGTTGTGAATTTCGGGGGGATAAATTTATCATATTTTGGAGGTCTGCAATGTGTTGTGTTGTAAATACTAAAATTATTAGTTAGTTACTACTATTATTTAAATAGTTTACATTATTATTAGTATTTGTTAGTTTGAAATTTTAATTTTAGTTTTCCTTTTGTTTAAAAAAAACAGTTGTACATTCAGAGGCATCATCCAAATGTGGCAGTTATATAATAATATGCTATAACCTCATATAACATATATTATAATAAACAGACGATTTGTCATACACACGCAGCCCTCCCATCAAGTTGGTGGAGCATGGATGAGGCCCAACCTACCTATGCCACCTACAAATCACACCTATAAGCGTTAAACAATCAAAGTCCGTGGAATCATGCTAAGCCCAAAAGCTGGAAAACCACACCAACACCCTTCCAAGTTTGGACATCAATTTGGCCGCGCAAACGGCCTTTCTGTTGCGAGAACAAGAGCTCCAATAGATGATTTTTGGGCTAGGAATTACCGTAGTGTCCGAGTGCCAATTTGGCTATTTGGAAGTTGTGACCTGCAGGGGCATTTTTTGAGGACTATTTTTCGTTTTCATTTGACGGTTTTAAATGAACTCATTTAGGGTTTTGGCCCTAGAGGCACGTTTTTGCTAAGGAAGAGGGAGGTTTCCATTCCTATCCTCTCCCCTTTCCATTTTTTCTCTTTTTATTTCCTTTGTATTTCATTATGTATATTTTATTGTTGCTGATAGACATGAATTCCAGCCCTTATGGATTCTTTCAAATAATGTAAGGTAACAATTCATGCTTTCATTGTTTTATTTATTCACACATTTGGATAATTGTTCTTGGTTAGATACAACAAAACTCAACTTGATAGTTACAATCTTGATTGTTTATGCAAAAACTAGAATTCTGGTATAGGGAATGTTTAATTCAATGTCTTGCAACGTTTGAACTGATTTTCTCTAAATTCTAATGAGAGCCAATCATCCCCCTAATGGCTTGTGTTAAATCTTCTGATTCCTTTCCGCCATTGTTAGATTGGAATTGGATTATTGAGTTTCCATGCCCAGTGAGAAAGACACCCGCAAGGTGTTTAGTGAAATGTGCAGCCCACTTTTAGCTCTTTAATTTAAGTTCTTTTTATTTTTCTTATATTATAATTCACCAACCCATCATCCACCAATTATCCAACAACCCATAATATCCAAATTAAATTTGTTTAGATTAATTTAGGTTAATTTAGCCCTTATGCGTCACCTACTAGTTATGAGAAGGAATTGAGTGCCATCAAGCCTCTTCTCGTTGACAAAACAACCCTGTACTCGCTGTTTATAATGCAATGGTCCTGTGCACTTGCAGAAACTCAAGCAACAAAATTTGACCCACCACATCCCTGCAATACGGGAGCCTTGTGCACTGGTTTACTTTTTTATTCAAGCTCCGCAACATCTTGATTTCTAAGTCATAGGCATAAAAGTACAAAATGCACTAAAAACATAAACCACCATCGAGATCATAGGACAAGAAAATACATGATTTGTGATACCATTATCAGGCTGCTAGCATAAACAACTAAATGCACATTCTTCCCAGTGACTAAAAATATGTCTATTGGTCAAATTGTTGAGAGTAAGAAACACCTTATAATCAATAGCAGATGATGAGAAGAATGATCAATAAGAGAATAGATAGATAAGTTTTTCCTCATTTTTATCAGCAGAGGCATAAAAGCAGGTTGATTTTCCTCCATTTGAAAAACCATCTTAGTCAATACAATGTGATACTCAAATCAACTCAGCAAAGCTTTTGTCCGAAACACGTTGGGGCCGACTATATGAATCCTTAGTCAATGCAATGTGATAAAATCGAATATATAGCTTTATCGCTGTATTTCCAGCAGATTTCAAGATGAAGTCAACAGTCTACGGTAATATTCTTTTCAATAAGAAAATAAAATTAATGGCTCAAGATATATATCCCACCAGAACCAAACAACAACCCCATTTCCTCTTCCGTGTTAAACAAAGTTAATTTAAAGAAAAATTCACATTTTGACAAGATGATTGATGAGAAATCACTTGGGAGTTCACACCACAAAGTCCACATATAACCAAACAGTATAGCAAGCTTCAAAACAATGAATCATAGAAAGGGGCAGATTTAGCATACCGCCTCTTTAGAAATAATCGCAAGCTCGCCTGGCTTGACTCCCTGCTTGGCAAATTCCCTAGCCGCATAACCCTACAAAGAACCATATTATTTCTTAGATTTAATTCTGATGCAATTTTTAATGGAAAGGAATTATGTTCCTCATTCAATGGGAATGTGTTTCCTTTTTTTTTATATTTGTGTGGCAATTTATTCCGTGGCAAATAATTGCAAACAGCAAAATCTCTCCCTTTTTATTAAGATGAAACTCTGTAGTTTCATTTAATGAAAGAAAATTTGACAAAAATATAATTGACAAAATATAAGGTCAACCATCCAATCCATATCAAAACTCTCCAACTCCCACAAGACTCGTTGCTCTTTGCTTATTGACTTTCAGAAAACGTTCTGCCCCTTCTCTAATATTTCGCCCAAAATTTAGCAAACACATGCAATTTGACACAACAATATATCAGCATACAGTCAATAACAGAAACAATTGTAGCCAAACGATGGAACACCGTGTTTCATTGCCAAAAAAAAAGAACAGGAAATATATATTTATAAATCACTCAACTCCTGACTTAGCTCTATTACCCCAAGTTAAGTGCAAGGTTCTTAGATTTCACAGGCTGCAACTAGTAACTAACAATATATTCCATTCAAAGTTTCAATTCGGCTCCATTTTCGCAGCAACCAAACTAACCGCAAGAAAATCACAACAATAGCAGCACAGTGCAACACTCAAATAATCAAGAAAAACAAAAAAAATTCGAATCTCAGATCGGTGTACAACTGACATCTATCTAACTCACAATCCATATCCAAAACGTTAAAATCGAATCCACAATAAACCGAGTGAGTTCAAATCTCAGATCTCTGTACAACTGACATTGATCTAACTCACAATACATATTCAAAACATAAAAATCGAGTCCAAATTAACCGAGTGAACCACGAAACGATACTCACAGCGGCAACGCCACCACCAACGATCACGTACTTGAAACTCTTCTGCGCCATTGATTGATTCCCCGCTGGATCGATCGATAGACACCCCGAAATGAGGCTTTTGGGAGTTGGTGTGCAGACACATACACATCTGATGATGTTTGTCGCGCTCCCATTGGTTGACCGTCGATTTCATGGGTGGACCCAATCAAAATCCGCCGTCCACGTGGCGAACGGGGTTGCCGGCAATTCTGCTGGCCATCGAATTGCCACGACAGTGGTCTCGAGCAATATTTTAATTTTAGGGGGTGTTTGGGGTGAAGAAAAATTTTGAAAAACTCTGAAAATCTCTAAAAATTTTTAAAACTTATTTCATTGCACGTATTACGAATTCACAAATTATCTCATTTTATCTCACTTTTTATCATACCAAACACCCCCTTAGTTGCCTATAACATCAGGTCTTGGTAGATTAAAGCGTGTATGACGCGATGAGATCATTGAAAATTTTCAAAATTTTTGAAAAGTTATACTAATTTTTAATATATTTTATATTTTTCGTATTTCATAAAATTTAAAATAAATTTATGTATATTTATATATTTTAATAATTTTTTTATAAATCTTAATAAAATTTTTACAAATCTTAATAATATTTTACAAATTTTAGTAATTTTTTACAAAATTTAATAATTTTTTAACAGATTTTAATAATTTTTTTAGTAATTCTAATATAAAACTATTATGACGAATCAAAAAATCGTTTTGATTGATTTTTTTTATAAAAAATTAACACCAAAGAAAAAAAAAATTCACTATTTATATCTAAAAAACGTAATTTAGTAGTTACACACCAAACGCCTAACTTTTTCACGAACTACATTTTTTGTTATTTTTTTTACATCAAATATTTTCAAAAAATATAAAAGACAGCGTGTGGTTGAAAGTGTGATGAAATGAGATAAAGTATAAATTAGTAATTTAGATAATAAAAATTAAAATTAAAATTAAAAATTTTTGAAAAATATATAACAAATCAAACAAAATTATAATAATTTAAAAAAATAAAATGATAGTTAAGGGGTGTTTGGCATGAAAAAAATCTCTGAAAAATTTTAAAAATCTTTGAAAATTTTTAAAATTTATCTCACTGCACACTTGACGAATTCATAATTTATCTGATTTTATCTCACTTTTTATCACACCAAACATCCCCTTAATAAGTCGGGAGATCTCTAAAAAATAATAAAAATGTACGACACTAAAATTACTTATAGCCCGTTTGGTAACGCTGTCGTTTTTCTATTTTTATTTTTTTGCTACTGTTTTCGGTTTTGTGTTTCTGTTGTCGTTTTTTTTTTCTGAAATGAAAACTAAAACAGTATCTGAAAAAGTAATTTTGTTTA
>JAVXUM010189013.1:0-10749 GCA_035590655.1 Pouteria glomerata
TCATACCAAACACACCCTTAGAGTATCAAACGGCCGCTAAACCAGCCTTAAGCCGTAATGGCTCATGCACGCGGACCATATACATGCGTGCAGAAGACACTCATCACGACAAAAAGACATGATAGATTTGAGAAAGATGTATGGAATTCATAGTCTGGTAACATTTTCATGACCCTTCCCGGTTGTCCCAAATCCACCTTCTAATGCAGATTTGTAAAACAATTATGTCAAATGATTATTCGCAGGGGAGAGAGAGAGAGAGAGAGAGAGAGAGCAAAGAATTCATCAAAAACAAGATGTTGGTATTCCGAGAACGTACCATAACAACTCACTAAGTTGGATGGACTTCGTTGAGCTTTTCCCAGTGTTGACCTGCTTCAAGCTCCAGCACCTGCTACATTAGTTTAATATGGGTGATTGTCTAACAACACCCAATTTCTGCTATTAATCGAAAGGCTTCTATAGACAGAACCACATCCTCAAATAACTGCTCATTTTACTCATTAAGAATTGTAGCTTTGATACGAGGGATGTATTAGAAATACACCGTTCTACTCTCACCCACCCATCATACAACCATTTTCAGCTTGACTAGTCCTCGTGATCCATATAATCAGAAACTTGAACCACCGATTCACCTGATCACCAGCCTAGATCTCTCTCCAACAATCTCTTCTTTCTTTTTTTTCTCTTGTCGACAAATCTTCTCACCCTGTTCATGTCCACTACTTTCTATTCTTCTTGCTCTCTTAATCCTCCTAACTCGGCTGCTGCTGCCAAGACTGCCAATGCCAAGTCAGTTCATGAAGACGATGTTGTTTCTCAAACTACGTCAGACCTGCCTCCCGAATTCCTCGCGTTCACATCGGCACAAGAACTGCCACTTGGATTCAACAACAATTTTGACTCTGACAGAATCTTTCCTCCAGTTGGCTGCCCGTGCACCCTCTTTCCTGATGAACTGCGCCACTACATATCGTACAAGCTAAATGGTTCTTGCCTGAATGATGAACTCCTCGCCCAAAAGCTCCTCCTTAAAGGCTGTGAGCCACTGCCGCGCCGTCGATGTCATCCAGCTGCCCCCGCGGAATATGAGGAAACCCTACCCTCTTCCTGAAAGCTTTTGGACCACACCATCTGATTCATCAGTGGTTTGGACAGCATACACGTGCAAGAACTACAAATGTCTCATCAACCGCAAAGGAAACCAAAGGGCTTTGATGATTGTAAATACTCTTTTGATCTTGAAAGTGCAGAGAAGACTAGATGGGTTAGACCAAATAGTGGTGGCGGACTTGACTTTTCCATCAATGAAGTACTAGCAGTGAAGAAGCCAGGCACAATCCAAATAGCTCGACATTGGAGGGGGTGCAGCTACATTCGCTGTAAGAATGAGCAAAAGGAACATCACTATTGTAACGACTTCCATGAACTTAAATGGTCCTTTCAACAGTTTCATAGCGTCAAGAGGGGTTGTACCCTTATACATAAGCATTTCTCAGAGACTTCCCTTCATTGATAACACTAGATATTGTGCACTCCATGCATGTGCTGGGTAACTGGATACCAACAACGCTGTTACACTTCTTATTCTTTGACATCTACAGGGTGCTTCGGCCTGGTGGGTTGTTTTGGCTTGACCATTTCTTCTGTGTGGGTGACAGCTTGAGGAGGTTTATGCACCACTGATTAAAAGCATTGGATTCAAGAAGGTGAAGTGGGTAGTGGGCCAGAAGGTTGATCGAGGGCCAGAGCTCCGGGAGGTGTATCTCTTGGCTTTATTGGAGAAACCCTTAAAAGAATTTTTCATGATAAACTGTAATTTCTTTTATTTCGTTACAGGGTTACAAAAAAATACATTGATGCATATGCATTTTCATTTGGTGTTGATTAAGCAAAGAGAAGAATTCATCTATGTAACCTGATTTGTTGAACAAGGAATCATGCTTCACAAAATAAGTAACAAAGCACTGAGTCTATGTTGGACATTCAAATGTGCTTCTCAGAAAAATAGAAATATTTAGAAAAGGAATAGCTTTTGTTTTTATTCTCCTTTCCTTTTTTGGGGAGTATCGTTATCCTTTTCTAACTTGTACAAGACTCCTCCGAGTATATATTTTTGCATAGACAACCCTAATAATGTCAAGTCTTTCGTTCAATCTCTGTTTTCTTAATATGGTATCAAACTACTTAAAAGTCAGATAGTAGTTCATCAAACTACCAATGGTTGTGGAAGTCAAGACGATCATGGAAACAACAATCAAGGAGACCACAATGGCAAAGGCAAAGGACCTCGGCCCAAGTGTCCCACTATGGAAAACTGGAATATCTCTGTGAGAAGTCTTGGGCTCTGTATGATACATATGGCACATGCAGACACTACCGATACCCATGCCTCTACTGATATACCCAATAGCAATGAGACTTTTCAACCTTTATTGTGACTATTTCTAGAGAGTACTCCGAGCTTGTCTAGCATCAACCATCTCTTCGTATTGCTTCTATTGCTCACCAAGGTACTATGGAAAACTGGGACATCTCCGTGAGAGGGCCTGGGCTGCGTATGGTACATGTGGAACATGCAATCACTACTGACACAATACCTTTACTGATATACCTAATAGAAATGAGACTGTTTGATCTTTATGACGACTATTTTTAGCGAGTACTCCTTGTTTGTCTAGCATCGAGCATCTCTTCTTACTGCTTCTCATTGAAACAATACATTGTTTATTTTTTTTTTCAAATGAATGTCCTTAAGAGTCTATTGGGGTGTTGTAGTCCTCACTGCATGCCATTTGATTAATATGATGCCATTTTTAGTTTTACATTGCCAGTCCCCCCCTCCATCTTATTTCCCAAATAATCCCCCTTTTCACTTCTCCCTCATATATTCGAGTGTGTTGCTTTTATTCAAGGCTTGATAGTAGGATTGACAACCTAGATCTCTGAGCTCATAAGTATTCCTTTATAGGGTATTCTTGTTTACGAAAGGGATATTGATATTACTGTCCATCTCTTAAATACGACTTTGTATGTGCTGATGTCATATTCTTTAAGTCCGCCAGTTTTTCTCTCAATCTCAGTCTCAGTCCACTCTCGATGAGGGACTTCCCTTACCTATTTTTCCTGTTGAAGTTTTATATGGTTCATCCATCACCATCCAACCACATATCTCATCGTAATTTGCAGGTTTATAATGGGACATCACATAGTTGAACAGCCTCCTGCACCTTCAGTTGCTCCACCATGTTCTCTTGAATTTATAGCACTTGTTAATGACTTGGATTTGTCCACTGCCATCTGGAAATCGTCTACCTATACCTCTCATCCTATTTCTAACAGTCTTATTCATGCCTTTATCTCTTCATCATGAATTTGTTTTCTTCTTGGGATATACATGACTGGTAGGGTATGAGAAGGGTTTTATTCTCTCTCACACGGTAAGATCCTTAGTTTCTACAAAACTTGGCAGCATCTAAGAGTAGTGGGAAGGGAGAAGAGAAAATAAAGAACAAACTAAGGTCAAGGACTAGTAAGGAAGATTATAAACATTTCAGAAGGGTTTTGAAAATTGAATGAAAGATTTTCATCATCTCAATGGATCAAGAGTCAAGAGGAAGCAGAATATGGCTACAAGAGAAAACCAAAAAGGCAAATTCTCTCCATCAAAATTGTTCTCGGAAGCTTTGATTGGATACAAAAAGTTATGAGTGAAGCTGGGAGACTACAGAAAAATGGAAAGTTTTTGAGGAGACACAATGGCAGTGACTGTTAAATGGATAGAGATGATCAAGAATCATAGAGGAAGATGCTTGATTGTAACTATGAAGTATAAATGTGGACACGGATCACAGTAATCCTGAAGGAACTAATAGGTAAGGTTGGAAGTACTTATTAACTGCAATACTTGGAATCCTTTTCAGTAATTAAAAAAAAATGTGCTTGAAGTTCCAGATTTGAGTAAAACAAAGAATGCTATTACATCATATATGCTCTACCAATGAATGATGAGTTGGTAAGTGGATCAAACAGAATCACTGCAAAGGTTGAGTGGGAAAAAAGTATGGTTTGTACCAGGTTTGCAAATGGAGATAACTAGTTTGATATTTCAAATTGGTCATCAAGCTTAACCCCCTTTAGTCTAGATGAGGTTTAATTGTTGGAGAAGACATTAAAAGATGGAAGTAACAGGGGAAATGGGAAGATGCTCATTTCGGACTTTGAAATTGTCCCGGAAAAATGAGGGCCAGTGTAATATGATTGATATAAAGATAGGCTTAAATAAAGGATGGATAGCCATTGATGGTCTTCCATTCCATCTAAAGACGTTTTGGCGTTTCAAGCCACTATGGCGGGTGTTGACAAGAACACCCTTGATTTGTCAAACTTGATGGACGCAAAGATTAAGATAGGCAGCCTTCCACTAGGACTTATTCTTGCATGTTTTGATGTCAAAATAGCTGAGGGATGCTTTCTGATTAAGATTTGACCGGTCAAAACGATGATGGAAGAAAGATTTCACTGCTGAAAAGAAGCCAAAAGTTGCAGAGGCAACCATATTTGCTGCCGAAAAATCAACACAGAAGACGAAGCGTCAGAAAATCATACAAATGGCACAACTAACACTAACTTAATTAAAGACAGCTCAATTTCCAAAGCCTGTAAGATCAAATGGAGAACTAGTGAAAGTAACACCTTTATTAAAAGGTAATGCGATAAACTTTACTAACTTGCATCCACTACAACTAGAAATATCACGATAATAAGGCTCTGTTTGGGACCACAGTTAACCCCTAGCCAGCTACTCAATTTTTTTTTGTCTTTTTCTACAATTACTAAACTTACCTTCTTACATTTTAAATTTCTTTTAAACTATAAAGGACAAAACTGTCAAATTCTACCCCAAAAAAACTAACTACTAAAAAACTAGCTTTTTTTCTTTTCCAAACACAAAAAAAACTAACTTTTTTTGTAGCTACCTAGTAGCCAGTTACAAAAAAACTAGCTTTTTTTCTTTCCTAAACCAAGCCTAAGTGCTACCCAAATTACTAGTAGATACTAAATATTTCGAACGAGAATAAGAAACACGACCACGTCTAGAATGCCATAAATAAAAACTAGAAGACTTATGACTTAGTGAAAAGACGACAAATTAGAAGTGGATAGATCAAAAATGGTAGTAACAACAACAGGCACATGTAGCTTATCCAGAACATACAACCCCCCTTTCCTAAGGCTTGTCCCAATCAACTTCTAAGATTGTGGGTCCTACACAGCATAACCATAAGAAAAAAAAGTGACTAACTATCCAGAATCAGAAAGTTGACAAAATAGAAATAAGATTTAGAGTGAGCTGAGGAATATAATATACATCAAGAAGAGTAGCTCCAGATTAAAAAAATCTAAGCATCAGAAGATATACCTAACCGGCCCAAAATAAATGAACCTGCTGAAAAGGACACAAATAATACATTAGGCTGCTGAAAAGAGAGAGACCTTTGTAACTGATCAGAGATGGATGATAGAGTGAATGAAGAAGAAGAGTCCTTAACTAGTGGAGCAATAGCTGCGGCGTGAGTCTTAGGCTTAAATGGCTGAGATGATGATCCTTGTGCAGATTTATTCGCTAGTTTAGGACATTGAGCCTTCCAATGTCCTTCCTCATGACAAAAACTACATTCATCCACAACAACTTTACCACGTCTAGTCTAAGAACTAAAGTTAGGCTTAGAAGGAATTGCAAAAACTGTCTGAGACAGTACAGATAATAGACCCTTTCTAGAAAGGGTTTTGAGACAAACTTCCTCAGCCAATAATTTATTAAAACAGCATCTACAGAAAGAAGTGGAGTGTGATGAAGAATGGATCCACGAAGCCCTTCAAAATCCTCTCTTAAAGCCATAAGAAATTGTTCCAATCGTTGTTCTTCTCTATAGGTGCAGTACAACGCATTAGCACTTAGTCTAAATGGCTCAGTGGGTGCAAATTGATCCCAAATTTCAGTCATAACTGAATAGAACTCCTGTATACTCCTGCTATCCTATCTTGTGGCTCGACTATCATGTTCAATCTACTAACTCTTAGTAAAATTGGAATGAACATACAAGGTAGCCAGATAATCCCATATAGCCTTGGCTGTGCTAAATTTGGTCAAATGAACCCCAATAGCTTGATCAACCGAATTATTAATCTAAGTAATTATCTTCGCATTATTTACCTCCCAAGTATTATTCAACTCTACATAGTTCTCAACTTTAGTATCCATTGAAGCTGTTTCAGTCCCAGTGATGTAGCTCCACATATTCTTTCCTAACAAGAAATTCTTCACAACATAGGGTCAATATGTATAATTGGCCCCCATTACCTTTAACACTAATGGCCCAAAGTAAGTCAAAACTTCCACTTGCATTAGAAAAGCCAACGCAATTAACAAAGAAAAATTCAAAGATTCCAAAAAGCTGCAAATTAATCCCAATAATTCTGAAAACTATAAAATAATCTCTAAAAAATTTAAAAAATTGCAGATTGACCCCAAGGAATTCCAAGAAGATGCAAAAAGCCCCAAACTGTCTCAAGGTGCACTACAAGACCAAATGCAGAACCTTAGGCTGTTGCAAACCCAGCCAAACAGGTATACCCAAGTGAAATCGAACCCAAAAAACTTTGAAATCCGGCTATGGTAAAAGCCAAGAACCCTCAAAACCCAATCGACGAAGCCGAAGCCTGTGAGGTGAAACACCGATGACCGTAAGCACTTCCGTTTCCACTAGCTAGGGTTCCAAACAGCGATTGATTGCTACAGATACCTTAGACCCCTGTGATGCTAATCAAAGCGACAAATCCAAGAAACAGGGCCAAAGTCACAGATCGAAAGAAATAGCCGAAAAAGTTTCAAAATTCTCCAAAAATTGAAAAAACGAACCAAATGCGTTCCTATCAAAAAACTAACCACATAAGATGAAAGACGATGCAAAAACAAGTTGGATGAACTTTTCTTCAATTTGTTCTGCTGTTGGCGTCATGCTGATGTCATTGTACGAATGATGACGTCAGCAGTCACCTCTCCAGATTTCCACTGTAATATGCCTAGGCACTATTCCAAGATTGAAGCACTACTCTAATACCATTCCATAGATTACAGAGATGAAACCAAAAAGAAGAAGTTTTGAATAAAACCCTTGAAGTTTATTATACAAAGAAAAGACCTTAAAATATAGATATATATATTATACTAAGCCTCTTATGGTAGGGCAACTACAAAAATGATATTTTACTAAACTAATGTTAATGTTAATAGAGATAAACTATGCTAATTATGCTAACAGAAGGTTTGTTTTCGACAAAGCTGATGTGTCCATAGCAATTAATAGGGCTCAAGTTGATGACCTCGAGAATGGAAGCTGCAAAGGTGTAGATGGGTCTTCATTAGATGATGTGTTATCTGAGAGTTCTATAGCTAGCGATGACATTTCTGATGTTGATTCAATGGTTCTAGAATCATATTAGGGTATAACTGAATTATTTGAGGGTAATGAAGGATATCACAATATCTTGGTTGATTTTTCCAAGCAAGTCAATGGGGAGACTAAATTATATATGCTTGGGAAACAACTTGTTGACCTTTTTAAGGGGTACCTCTCTGAATCTCATTCTTCCTCTTCTCCTACTCCTCATTCTTCTCATCATTTTCCTTATCCAACTAGATATGTTAGAAAAGAATCTAATTTTGCCTATCTCCACTAAGTGTTTCTCCTAATGCTACTAATAACCATTGTTTGAGAGATTCTATTGAGATCTCTCTCAATCTTTTACCAAGTGAGGTCGATGAGGCAAAACATGTAAGTGTAACCTCTGAAAAGGAAAGGGGGACTAAATGCTTATTCTTTTTTTTTTTTTTTTTTTTTAAAGAACATTTAATAACTATTCTTAAGAAGCCCAACAACAAGGGGTCTCAACCTAAAAATCTAAGTGTTAAGTGAGAGAAGTCCATCTCTTATATGAGAGAAATAAGAACTCCTAATAGTTCCCCCTCACGCTGGCCCGTATAGGCATAGGCACACCGTGGGCTATGGTAAGACCCAGTTACAATTTTAGCTCTGATACCATGTCAAAAAGCCCAATAACACATAGAAGTTGTCCTACATCGACTCATGAGAAAAGTTATTTTTCCCATACAATAGATGGACTTCCCTCACCTTAACACTTAGATTTTAAAGTTGAGGCCCTCCTCTTATATGTTGTTGGCTTTCTTGACAACTATTTAGTGTATTATTGCATTTTTTTTTAAGTTCTTAATAATTCCCCTACACCAAAAATACCGAAGCCAACCCAAATTTAAGTATCGTGAATCATGAAAAATATTGAAAGATTGAGCCACAATTACAAAATCATTCAATAAAAAAGGCAAATAACAATAAAATCCTAACCTTAATTCTAACGACAAATCCAAAAATCATAGATCTAATCTCTTAAATACAAACTCTTATCAAGAAACAAAAGGGTAATTTGATTAAAAAAAAATGTTTAATAATATTGTTTGACAAAAAATTATTTTCATTATAGTCAAATATATTCCAAAATGATATTTCGATTAATTCTTTTATGCCATATGAAGTTTACTAATAATTTTTATAACTATATTATACATGGTACATTTCTATAGCATTAAAGGGCCTTTTTTGGGGAAATTAGCAATTAATATTTGCTTAGAAACTAAATATAGAATTATATTAATTAAAACATAATACCCTTTATAGCAATCATTTACAGCTTAGCATAACATAACACATAAAGAATTTGAGTAGATTGGGTAATTATGACATACTAGTGTCATTATCAAAATTTTCATTCAAGTCTATCTTCTTTATTGTATCTATTCAAAATTTATGCCCAAACCATAAAAATTTTGACAAGTGCTCGGTAGAAATTTTAGGGTTAACGCAAGAGAAAAAGCTAAGATGTCAAATCTAAATGGCTTGTGAATAATCTGAACTGCGCCCAAACTCTGCGCTCGAACCACCATTTATTTCCCATATTTTTCTATTGACTTCGTTAGCATCTAAAGGCCATAGTTTGTTTGTGAGTTTCTTCCTTTCCTCATTGATTCCAAACGAATTTCTTACCTTTCCCCTTTATTTGGAACAAGGAAACAGAAATTAAAATTTTTGTTCCCTTTTACATTAACTCTCAAACTCATCATAAAAACTGCGCGAAATGAGCTCCTCCAGATTTCTGCAGGTATGTAAGTTTTCTAATTTGTATATACATCTTACCAGTAACTTCTTGCAAATCCCCCTTTATTTATCAATCTCATATGATTTATGTACATTAGCAAATCAAACAAGACCAAGAAAATATTACATATTTTTTATCTTGGCCAATCTAGTTTTTGCAATGGATGGATTAGAAGGGGAGAAGAGAAAAAAGGAAATTGGCATACCATTTGTTTTCTTAATTAAGAAAATGGCACAAAATTTCTTCTTTTTCATATCCCATGTTATTATCATATATTATATTTTTAAATTGCGATCTATCATCATAGTGATGCAGACATGCGTAGTGGATGTTAGACAACGGGGAAAAATACCATAATCATGAAATCCTTTTATGGAAAAAAAAAAAAAAAAAGAAAAAACTTCTTTGAGCAGTAAAGATAAGCATGTTTCAACCAGCATCCAGTGACAGAGTCAAATATATAGTGGCTGTTACAGAATAGGAAAAAAAACCAAAGTCAAACATGTAGTGGATGTTACAGAATAGGGAAAAATACCAAAATCATGAAATCCTTTTCTGGAAAAAAAAAAACTTTGAGCGGTAACAGCATGTTTCAAATGTCAACAATGATGTTTAGTGATTATCTATCAACTTGTTAGGGAAAATAAATAGTATAAGAAACAATGTAAATTTTGGTTTTTGAGCCAAAATTTACATTGCTTCAACAAGATTTAGATTCCAACTTAAAGTGGGATTAATTGCAAAAAGAAAAATCTAAAGCAAACCAAGTAAATAACGTGTAATGAATCAATAAGACAGAAGTCTTGCACCATAGATCTACTAGACTCTATGTTTTAAAACATTTGTCCCAAAAATTTTATCTAAATACTCATAAGCACCTCTCTCTCTCCCTCTCTCTCACTTTCTCTTGAACTTCCTGTGTTAAATATGATATGTTTATGTTGGAAATGTATTTTAGTAGCTTTAGAACCAAAAATCACAAAAATAAGTTCTCAAATCGTGCTAAAAGGGGAAAGTTTATCTCATAACTGGATTGCCGTAGCACATCACAAGTTGTCACGATCTCTAAGCACCATGAATTAGTAACACTTGACACAAGATCAATACCTCCGGACACAAATAACACGGTGTGGGTGATTAGTTTTGGAAGGGATGGTCTAATTGTCTGGGAATAATGCCAAGTATTGTTCGTGGTAGAGTCATCAAAAGCCAGTGGGGTAAGAATCCAGGCAGTCTAGAGCAAGAGAGAGAGAGAGATCTTAAAGAGAGCAAGTAAATCTAGTCACAGTAGTGATAATGATTGTTATGTATCCTTTGGAAGGAGATGAGTCTATATAGGCTAGAAAGAGTCCCTTAAGGCATGGGTTAAGGCCCTGAATGGTAAAGATTTAGCCTTAGGTTGAAGCAGCCTCATACGGTAAGGACAACTTCTTAAAATCTGTAACACCCCGTATTTAATTTTGGTATATTTTTGTATTATTTCTGAGAAAATGAAATAATTAAAATGAGTTT
>JAVXUM010189020.1:0-10748 GCA_035590655.1 Pouteria glomerata
AAAAATTAAATCTTACAATTTTCTCCTTGACAATTGTGTGACAAAAACCAAACAAAATACAAAGACACAATTCCAAGCTCAAATCTGAGTAATTGACTCTCTCTCCACACATGACACAAATAATATTTGAAATCTCTCCCTTAACCATTGATATATTCTCAAATTTCTAAAACAAATCATAACCTTACAATAATTTGATTCATTAATACAAAAAAACCTGTAACACAAATGTTAGAAAACTAATAATAAAAACCAAAGATAATCCAAAATAAGGACAAAAGACATAATTCCATAAAAAAAAAAACCTTTAATGTTTCATTATTGTCAAAAAAATTCCATTCAAGTCTCCCACTTTTTTTTGTCTTGCAATGTCAATTCAACCGAAATAAATAAAAACTAACACGCAAAAATCAACCACCAAACCAACAACGGACCAAATAACTATAAAGCAAACCCGTAGCAACCAAAAAGGAATTTTGCTCTCACTGCTATTCCAATTATGGAAATATCTTTTTCTTAATATGAATCCATGACCAACAATTTGATGCCATGAAGATATGAGTAGCAAAAGATTTTCAATCCACAAGCTTTCTGAAAATCTACAAGCCATGACAACCCTTGCCTCTTAGATGAAGACATTATTAAAACCCAAATAAAAATTAACAATTTGACTCTCAACAGTAAGCATAGATTACAAAAACCGATAAATTAAAAAAAAATACTAAAAGATAAAAAATAAAAAACTAATCAACCACATAACTCACAGAACCAAGCAATCAATAGACTCAAAACAATAGGAAACTTTGAACCGCAAAGGAATTGAAATTCGATGACAATAAACAGCCACACACAAATCACAAAATACCCACACATGTAACCAGAATAAACGAAGGGATAGATTACATATTCATTTGGCATGAACAAATAAACCAACCCAAATCATAAAACAACTAAACCCAATTTGAAACACCAAAAAAATTTTTAACTCAATAATGGCTAAAATGCGAGCAAAGTAATCAATTGAAAGCAAATACAGAAACCAAATATTGAAACTCTAGAACCAAGATGAACCCACAGGCAAATATGAGAACCACAGAACTCAAAATAGAATAATGAAGCCAACCACAACAGAAAGAACAAACGAACTCACCAAACGCAAAACACATAGCAAGTTTCAGATTGGAAAGAAGAAAACGCTGAAAAAGAAGCTTTGATTTGACTCCACAAAATCTTAATATGAATCCTAGGACCGAGAAGGAGACCAAAGGAGAAAGAAATATTATCTTAAGAGTACCAGACTACCACAGGAAGAATGCCTCTTGAAATTGCCCTCAAATCGATAAATAAGGGTAGTAAAATAAGTGGGTTGGGTTGAAATTAAATAGTTGTAATTTAAACTTACCCATTTAAAAGGCGGATTGAATATGGACAGATTAGATCGGGTTAGTACCGTTCATAAACCCGTATCCAACTCATTTATTTATGACCTAACTTATTTTTTAAAATTTAAAATTTTTTTAATTAATAAATTTTTAAATCAAAACTGTGTTTTTACCTAAAAATATTAATTTATTAAACAATTGAAATTATTTTATAGACAACAAGTGTGATAATCAAAATAAGAAATACAATATACGTGTATATATGTGTATATGTGTGTATATACATATAAACTTAAAAGTAAGAAAATATTTAGAATCCATCTCTTTCTATATATTCACTAAAAAAGTTATGATTTCGTAAGAAATAACCACTCGTCGGTAATTTAAGAACTTTCTTGACCTATTTGACATAAAGTTCAGAACTTTTTTCTTTATTTCAAGAATACCGAACGGGTTTTAGTTAACTACCCAAGTAAACTCATTTATAAATGGGTGTTTTGAAAATTACTCATTAACAATCCAATTAATAAAATAATGGGACCCAAACTTATTTATTATAAGTTTAATTGAACGGGTCGATAGGTATAAGTTAATTTTGCCACTCCTATCGATAAAGAACCCGCCGACGAAGATAAAGCTTAATAATGGTTTTTGCTTGAAATTCGGATAGAGAAAATTGGTATAGGGCTGCAACCATTTTTTCCTCCTCATTGTGAACCACTTGAGCAATTAAAGAGCGCAGAAAATAGAAAGCAGACTGCTTGAACCTCCAATAAGTGAAAAAAAATAAACTGCAAGGTACTTAAACCACCTTTGAGCGAAAGTCTGCTTGAACCACCTTTGAGCAAAAAAATAAAAAATTATTCTGCTTGAACAGGCTTTAAATGCCTAATGTGAAAAAATTTCAAAATCTAAAAACTTAGTACCAAACTCAATTAACTTAAGAATTAAGCATCCAAAGGTCATCCCCTGTCAATATTTATAAGAATATCCACCTTAAAAAATAATAGAATAAATAAAGAAAAAGAGAGAATAGACATAAATATTTTAAGAAAAAATTGAGACATGGTATAAGACAAATCATAAACCTAGAGAAAAAAAATAATTGAAAAATATGCACAATCAAACATGTATAATCTCTTTGTAATTATGAATATTGAAATGAGTGAATGTCATACCAATACAAAACAAATGCCTACGTAGTGTGTGCGAAACTTATGACAATATATTCCAAAAGCTCAAGGCTATTAACAGTATATAGGAAAAGTAGAATTTTCTGTCACTTGTACCAATATCTAAAATAACTTTGTATGCTTAAGAATATCCTATAGTCGTACATATTCTCACTTCTTTTTTAGCAAAGTATTTTTTTTTTTAACAATGTTTAATATAACTGCTCTCATTCTACTATGGTTCAGTAGTTTTTACTCACTTCAAAGGTAGGTAACTCTTTTAGTTTTACCATAGTGACTTTTTTTCACTTGATGCGTAATGGTATAAGTGATTTTCACATTACCTTTTATGGTAATCCTTTCCAAAGAGTTTGGCTAAAGAATTCACTCTTTTAAGCATACAAATAGCACATAGACAAGGCACTGGATTAAGTATAAAATATGGGTAATACACACATAATAGTTTGAGAAGTATTAAGATCCAAAGTAGTGTTTCAAGAAATATCCTAAAAATATGACAATACTCATCAAGTCAATATCGAAAAGAGTGTATACAAGTATGAAGGATAAATAGAAAAAATTCTAATTCCTCAAGATCATAAAATGAACATAATAACATGCTTTTTTTTTTAATGTGCTATTTGGTGAAGAATACTGGATTTATACCTGAAGTTGAGATCAACTTTGGTTACAGGTTTTTACTAGGAATTGGTTAAAAAAAATAATAAATTAAAATTAAAATTAAAATAAATAAATAAAACAAATACATGAATATTAATCCAAAAAACAATTTCGGGGAATTTTTTTAGAAACTTAAATCTTTGAAGATCAAGAAGTCTAGTAAAGAAATCAGCTTTCACCACTTCAAACCTGGGAATCCAAACACATCTATCCTTATGAAAATTTTGATCATGAATTTTTAAAAGCATAAAATGGAATACTCCTAGTCTTATTTTGATTCAAAAAGAGATTATAAGATTTTTCTAAAATTTTTATCTCTCGAGTCAAATGTTCAATCTCATTCAAAAGAGTTTGAAATTGATTTAATAGAAAATTTTTTTGATTATTTTGAAAATGAGACTTTTCAATCCTTCCATCGATATAACTCTTAGGCGAACTATAGAACTTATAACAGTTAAGTCGGATATGACCCTTTAAATCGTAATGGTAACAAATTGGAATGAATTTCTTTTGAGTAGGTGAAAGCGTTTGAAAAATTTTTGTTGAATGAAAGCATTGATTATTTTCCCTCTTATTGTTAAAAAATAATTTTTAAACTTTGCACAGGAGGGTAAAGACTTACCTTTTGTAGCAGGAGTAATCACTAATATTTTCTCTAATCAAGCTTATTCTCCAAAAATTTTAAACTTGATGGGACGAACTTAAGCTTAACTTTCTACTTTGACTTTCCATTATATCTTAGTGTGAAAGTATCCTTATAAGGTCTTTAAATAGTCAAGATTTCATCCAATTGTTTAAACTTTGCATCAAATTTGGGAAATGAAACTTGAGAATTTTTTAATTCAATTTCAAGAGTAAAAATTTTACCTTCAAGTTCTGCATTCAAAACTTCAATTTGCCTTTGAGAGTTTCTACTTTCCTCAAGTTTTGAGAGCAAAGTAGCTTCTCTCACCCCAAATTCAATGTTTTTTAAAACAAATTCCTCAATTTTCATCTTCATGCTATTTTTTACTCTCTCTCCATCTTTTAACTTTAAAGAGATAGTTTGTTTTTATGCTTCTCGAGTTTAAGATACTATTTATACAACTCAAAATATGTTTCTTGAAGATTTGCTTCTTCATCATCTGAATCTTCAACTCCACTTATTTGAGTATCACTTTTGGTGCTTCTGCTGTTTAAGCTTTATGCAGATGCAAACGCAATATAATGTTTTTGCTTATTTTCAGATTCTAAAGCAGAGCCTTCATGAGTCACTTGGAATATATCCCAAGCCTTTTTGTCAACATCATATGTTGAGATTTGTTAAAACTCGTCAATACTGATAGCATTAAATATAGAATCAATTGCCTTTCTATTTCATTCACTATTTTCTAACTCATACTTATCTCATTCAGAAACAGGCTTAAGCGTAATAGTAATTTTATCAGCAGGGATCTTAATTGGATGCACCTATCCATTTTCAACAGAATCTTAAACCCTATCATCAGCACACTAAAGAAAACTTCTTATCCTAACCTTCTAGTAAAGGTAATTAAACCCATCAAATAAAGAGCGCCTGACAGAAGATCCTTCCTCTCTAACATTCTCCATAACTTTTTAAAAGAATATGGATCTCACTAAAATAATTCTTTTAAAAAAAAGTCTAAGGTAACTCGCTTTGGTACCAATTGAAAAAATATGGAGAAATCTTCAAAAACAAACGCAAACAAATGAAAGTAAAAGAGGTATAAGATTTAGTGAGATAAAACCCTAAAATCGTTTCTAGGTAAAATCTCGAATCTATAAGGCAATCATATCTGAAAACTAATTCACTATAAAATCAAAGATTATAAGAGTTTATTATACATAACTCGACTTGACTTTCGTCCTAATTTAAGTACCTCTTATTTGCTAGAACCTGCAATAAATCTTTTTCCGTACAATTGACTTTGTTCTTAAATTCGACAGTATCTTCTAGAACCCAAAGATATTCTTTATTTTTCAAACCCTTAAAGTAACGATCGAATGTTGATTTTTTTTTCTCTCATTTTGATTACCTCTTGCACAATATATTTTCTTATTTCCAATAGTGTTAACCCTACGTCTGGCAAAAATGTGATATCTATATTCGTTCCACCTGTTCTCAATATGAAAATAGAATTACAATAAAATTTGTTAGAATTTTGACACTAAATAACAACCTGACCAATTAAGACCGAAAATTATACTTATTAACTCGCAATTGTCAGACTTAAAAATTAAACCTTACAAAAATACTTTTCAAAAAAAATACATTTATTTATTTTTTAAAAAGTATTTTGTAAAGACATAAATAAAAATATTTTTATCAAAAAATACGTAGCTAAGCTTAATTAAGAGTGGATATCTTCCATCAAATGAAGCCAATGTTATCCCTCTAGTTAGGGCGTGTTTGGTGTGTCATCATCAAGCCAATATAAAATTACACGTCATAAAGAATGAAAATGTGCTGCCCCATTGGATTGGAGGAAATCTTGTGATACAAACCTACCCAACTATCAAGCGACCATACATACATTTGTATATCAAAGTTGACTTGCATTTAGGAACATGATCCAAAAAATTTCAATGCAGATTTGGCTAAACCTTTACCTATATCTAATTAGAATAAATTAACAATTCATTTGCACCGTTCTCATAAAGATAAAGGCGCTTTCACATCTTCTTAACTGGAAATGTTTGGGGAGAGGAAAGGTTATTTTTTTTTAGGATACTCCCGAGAACAGATCCAGTGGATACGAGGTGGCGCCTGTAGCTCAGAGGATTAGAACACGTGGCTACGAACCACGGTGTCAGGGGTTCGAATCCCTCCTTGCCCACAACTGGCCCAAATTTGGATTTGCCCAAGATCTTTGGAATTCATTTATTTCTCTCAGGGGTGGCTTGTTTCGGTTTTGGTGCATTTCATGTAGCAGGCTTATATGGTCCTTGAATATGGGTGTCTGATCCTTATGGACCACAACGTCCTAGCTTTTAATACAATATGAATCATTTAGAGCTCGGATTTCTATTCCATTCCATTTCGGTAGTTCGACCGCGAAATTTCTTTGTTCTGTATTTCCGGAATATGAGTGTGTGATTTGTCATAATTGATCTTATTTATAGTACATAGAATGGGCCTGTCATCTTGATAGAGATGGTTCTACTTTGTCGGATATTTATTCTAATGTAAATATATGAAATAGATTAAGAAATATTTGAACTATAATTCATACTTAATATTCAGACTTCAAACTCTAAATCATTAATCATATGTTAAAGCAGGGGCGGATGAAGGGGGTCAAGAGATGGGAATTGCCCCCATTGAAATTTGGAAAAAAAATAAAAAATTTCCTTTTTATATTGTCTCTATGTATGCATGTATATATATTTATGAAGCTGATTTAATTAATTTTAAATAAATTATACATAATCTTTTTATATAATAATTTTATTTCCAATTTTTAAATATTCTAAAAAGATAGAATTTTTCTCATTTTAAATATATGTTACAGCAAAAGAGAACAAAAATAGAACTTAAAAGCAATTAGGGAAAAAGAAAAAAAAAAAAGAAGGCAAGTAGTAATAGGAATGAGCAATATAATTGGAGGGTTTGTTAAAGGAATTTTAATATTTATTTTTTAATTAATTAACTTGTGTCAATAAACTTTCAACAATCTTACCTCAAAATATATTAATATGAGATTGAATGTGTATTGGTTAATAAAGTATATTAGTTGTATTTACTTATGTTTGATTTAGCATTGCTAACTAATTTTGATTAGTATAGAATTTTCACTTAGTTTTCTTGATTAATTTTGAAAATCTATCTCTTTGCAATAGAGATGGCAATTCTATCTGCATCCAATGGTTAACCGCCCAAACCGATCCGACTGGGTGGGTATTTTTCCCCATCAAATGGTTTTCGGGCGGGTTTCGAGTAAAACCCGAAAGCCAAGAATTGGGTTTGGTTTGGTTTGGTTTGGTTATGATTTTATTGTTTTACCGCCCGAAACTCACCTGAAATACTTAAATTATAAAAATACTATTAATATATTATAAAAGAAAGTAGGGTAACAAATGTAATTTTGATATTCTACAGTTTTAAAATTGAAAAAAAAAATGTAAGAATATCAAACGTCTCTCATAAAAAAAAACATTGGAATATCAAAAGACATGGCCTAGCCTCTCGATTAAAAAAAAATGGAATATCAAAAGACATGGACCTTTTTTTTTTCCGTTTCACACAAAATTGCAGTAACTAATAGTTTAAACAAAATTCTTATCACTTCTCTTCCTCGGCTCCAACTCTCCGATGCAAAATCAAGTAAAGGATTAGGAGAAAAGGTTCTTTGAATTTAAGTAAAGCTACCAATTCACATCCTATTTTTTCTTAGGTAAGTTGAAGAACACTTGAAGTTTATTCCACTATGCCACTATCTCATTTTCTATCTTTTGCCCTATCTTTGGTCAATTATTTTTCTTTATCTTTATTTTATTGTATGGATTTTTGTTCATAACAGGAAATTATATAAAAAGCTTCACAAGTCATCACTTTTTCTTGGATAGAAAAGATTTATTAGGACAAGTATGTAAGTTTACTCTTTTTATTATAAATTATGTACTAAGTGTTATCCTTTTCTCTCAATTTGAATTGCATGAACATAGCTTCTTTCATGTGATTTTGCTTCTTTATGTGTATGGATATGTGTAAGTATAAGGAAACACTAATGTCAAGAGTAGAAGCAACGCAAGAAGACATTGATTATTGACATTAAGTAGTAATATAGAAGCTAGTGTTTTGTGATAGTATGCATCCATATGCTATATTGTTATTTATTTTTATTCATGAACTTTGAGATTCTTAATTAAATTAATTATGCACATTTTAATTATTTTGAAACAATTTTTAAAAATAAAATAAGTGATTATTTCTTTTCAATTAGTTTCTTGAATTTTAATCTATTAAATATCCTAAAGTGACTTAAGGCTTACTAATTATTATGTAAAAACAAAAAACAAAATGAAAACTAGTGTACGTAGTTTCCTTCAAATTTGAATTGGATTATTTTTTGTCCCCTTTCAATTTTTAATTTATAGTTTCCACGGCTTTGATTATTTTCTTATCCTATTGAATTCTTTTTTTAGGTGATTGACATGGCAACGCAAGAGCATAATCTCACAACTTCAACACTACAAGGGAGTTCTAATCCAACACCGGATGAAAGTTTGACACAAAATGCACCAAATGATAGCCTTAATACATCCGCACAAGATGCTTGTGATTCTAACCATGATGATGTTGAAGACAAAGGAAGATTAAGGAGTTTTGTATGGAACCATTTTACTAGAAAATCGGTTAATGGTGAATTGAAAGCGGAGTGCCACTATTGTACCAAGCAACTTAATGGGAAACCATCCGCAGGGACAAGCCATTTGCGTAACCACTATGGAAGTTGTCCAAGACGTAAATACCGAGATGCAAAACAACAAATGTTAAACAAAACTATTGCCAAGAAAGAGGAGAACCAAAAGTTGGTTACTTATTCTTTTAATCAAGAACATGCGAGGAAAGAGCTTGCAAATGCCATCATCATGCATGAGTATCCACTTTCCATTGTCGATCATATTGGATTTAAGAGGTACTCAAATTCTCTTCAACCCTTGTTCAAGGTTCCATCTCGGAATACAATCAAAAGTGACATTTTGAAAATTTATGACTATGAGAGGGGCAAGACAATGCATATGTTGGAGATGAATACCAGTAGAGTAGCCATTACTACCGACATGTGGACTTCTAGTGCACAAAATAAGGGATTCATGACCATAACGGCACACTTCATTGATGATGAATGGAAGCTACAAAGTAGAATTTTAAGGTAAACTTTACTTAAATTTATAAACATTTTTGTTGTGTTTAACACCAATACTTAGCTATTATGTTTGATTTTAACTTGAGCAATTTTTTCTACAAAAATTTTAATTTAAATCTTACTATTTCTTTAATTAGTTTTCATATTGGTATTTTTTTAGGTTTGCTTATGTTCCTTGTCCACATACTAAAGAGGTGCTTGTCCAAGTTTTGATTGATTCTTTGATGGATTGGAATGTTGATACCAACTTGTCTACTATTACGGTGGATAATTGCTCTACTAATGATGCCATGATGAATTTGTTTGTCAATAAGCTTCGAAATGATTCTTGGATAATAAATGATAACATCACTGATGATGCTATCATGACTTTGGTTAAGGATAAATTACAACCTAGTGCATTGATACTAAATGGTGCATTCATTCATATGCGTTGTTGTGCTCATATCTTGAATTTGATTGTAAAAGATGGTTTAGCGGTGATCAAGGATGGGATTGAAAATATTCGTGATAGTGTGCACTATTGGACAGCCACACCTAAAAGGGAGGAAAAGTTTATGGAAGCAGCTCGGCATTTACGTGTTTCGACAACCAAAAAGTTAGGTCTTGATTGTCCAACTAGGTGGAATTCAACCTATTTGATGCTTAAGACTGCCTTGATATATAAAGATGTTTTTCCTCGTCTTAAGCAGCGTGACTCGCAATACAAATCTTTGCCTAGTGATTTGGATTGGGAATTAGCAAAGATAATATGTGATAGGTTGGAATTGTTTTATGAGGTTACAAAATTGTTTTCTGGGACAAAATATCCTACTACTAATCTTTATTTTCCAAAAATTTGTGAGATTAGAGTAGAATTGGTTGAATGGCTTGCTTGTCCTATTGAGGTAATATCTCAAATGGCATCTGACATGTTGAAGAAGTTTGACAAGTATTGGGGTACAATTCATGGTTTGATGGGAGTGGCTACTGTACTTGACCCACAATACAAGATGAGTTTACTAGAATTTTACCTTCCGAAAGTATATGAGAGTGAACATCAAGCACAACTTTACAAGATTCGCAAGCTATGCTATGATTTGGTCACTGATTATGGCTCAAAGGTTCAAGGTAATGGGGTGCCTACAATCCCCAACCAATCAAGCGCTGATTCGAGTAGTACCAGCACTGCTTCGTTGGCCGACTATGATAGATTTGTGTTGCAAAATAAGAAAAGCAAAAGTTGCCATTCTAAGACGGAGTTGGATCATTATTTGGAAGAGGATGTTTTGCAAAGGAGAGATGACTTTGACATTTTAGCATGGTGGAAGGTGCAAGGAGGCAAGTATCCAATACTGCAGGCAATTGCTAGAGATTTGTTGGCTATTCCTGTATCCACAGTTGCTTCAGAATCGGCTTTTAGTACAAGTGGTAGGTTGGTAAGTCCTCATCGTAGTAGACTTCATCCAAAGACTATGGAAGCTTTGATGTGTGCTCAAAATTGGTTATGGGCCGCTGAAAATGAAGGTAATATTCCAAGTTTTTATATGTATTTTTGTATTTTCATATAATATTAAAATAAAATTTTAACTATTCATATTTGTGTGTAACTTCTTAGGTCGAGAATCATTAGCTTCGGATAATTATGCCTCCATACTTGAGGA
>JAVXUM010189030.1:0-10748 GCA_035590655.1 Pouteria glomerata
CTTGAGTAAAGCAGATACCTGACTAGAGGTGTAACACGGTTCTCTAGCAGAAGAGTTAGGGGGTGTAACACGGTTCCCCTAAATCTTACACCTGTGGGGTGTAACACGGTTCCCCACAAGTGATATTTATATGAGATATATATATATGTATATGCGTTTGCCGTAAGCGGTAAAACGGTGTGCTTGGTGACCATGCGTGTCTTGGCTGGAAGTCTTGTTAAGTGTCACCCGTCTCAAAATTTATGTTAAGGGCGTGATAAAAGTAACAAAACTAACAGACTCATCGAATTTAACGGCCTGTGTTATACATGTGAAATAACTACAATTGTGATAAATTAAAATAGAAATATGTTAAGAAACGGATGAACATACCCTTAAGTGCAACGTGCCTTCTGTTACTGTAACTATGGATGAAATTATTTTAATAAACAATTAACTAAATTAATTATATAAATCAATACGCAATATATATTATTAAATTATTATATATATATAAATAATATAAATTATAAAATTATAATATATAAAATAATTACATAATAATAAATAATTGAATTACATTAATTATTAAATTATTTTTAATAAATAATAATGCTAAATTAATTAGTTTAATTTAATTATCAATTTAATTTAATTTAATAATTAATTAATTATTATTAAAATATTTGAAATAAATATCATAATTAAATTAAATTATTTATAATTTAATTTGTATAAAATATATTTTAATAAATTGTATTAATAAATAATTAAATTAAGTTAATTAATTTAAAATAAATAATTTCATTTCACTTAATAGTTAACGTAACTTAATTATTTATTTAATATGAAATATATTTTATTACGTTATTTTTAATAAATAATATAATCAAATTATAATTAATTTATTTTATATTTACTAACTTAAATGATATAATAGTTATATTTTAATGAGGCAATTTAAATAATTTAATTGATTATTTAAATTAAATTAATATAAAATATATTTTATTAAATTTAATTAATTTTTAAAAACTAATAAAATTAAATATTTCTAAAAATAAAAGAATTAATAATGCTAAACAAAATTGTATTTTCAAACGCAGTTTTAGTTTTTATTTTAGAAAAAAAAAAAGGGCAACAGATAACACAAAACACAAAATATAAACAGATAAATAAAAATAAAAAAATGACAGCGTTACCGAATGACCCCTTAACAGGTTGTTTCTATTTTATGTTTTTTATTTGCGACCATGTTCTTTTGTTTCAAATGTTATGAAGTATACATTTTGTATTGTGATTATTCTAAGGATGTTGAATTAACTGGAGTAGGAAAATGTTAATTGTTTTGGATTTATGATTTTAAATCCATTATATTTTTGATAGATATATTGTATTGTTATATTTAGATCACCACAGGAATGCTTAATTGATGTTCGTTTGCACATATACGTAAATGTTTGTGCTTTAGGCCATAAGTCACTTGCCCACTCTACTTAATAAATTTTGAGTATAGGTGGCAAGTGACTTAAGGTTTAAGTACAGGGATGTAAAGGCAATTTTTCCTAATAAGAGCCGTGAAATATGAAATGGCACTTCTGACTTTTTACCACTTAACATCATGACCTTATCTTTATGACTTTACATAACAGTACAAGAGGTATTAGTACGTATTTCTTAAGTATAATGGGTGCAAGTAATTTTTGATCTAAGTACATGGGATGTAAAGGTAATTTTCCCATCATAATTTCGTATTCTCTGTCGTGTAGGCATGTTTTACCTGACGTGCCTTGCCACCCTATTAATGGTTGTTAAAGTTAGCGTTTAGAGTGGTAAAAAATAAGAAAAATAAAAAAGGAATGTGGTTTGAGTTGATTTTAGGTATTTGATATTTAGTATTTTAAATTAATTTTTTTAGAGAAGAATAGTGACACTTTTGAATTTTTGTGATAAAAAATAAGAGAGAGAAACCGTAGAAATGATTTTTTTGGGTACATTCCCACGGATTTCTGTCAGAAATTTTTAACTTTTGCACATTTATGTCAAAACCATTAGAACGGTTTTCCAAATCTATTTTAACGGTTTGAAAAAAATTAATATAAAATAGTGACAATGGTACTTATTTGAAAACTTTCAACTCAAAAAATATATTGCCAAAAAAATTTACGCGGTCAATTAACATTTTTTTCCAAATTTTTTTGTTTCTTTTAGTGAAATACTGAAATTTTTTTAATATAATAAAAGTAGGAATATGTAATAAAGAGTCTTAGGACTCGTTTGTTAGCCGAATTACAGCGGCGGATTGGAAAAGCAATCTGTGGGTCCCACAATAATCTAACGTTTGTTCATTTTCTGACTGAGGGATGCCTCATCCATGGGACCCACTTTTCGGCTATTTTGTCCTAGTTTTTGTCGGATTTCTTATTCCACGCGGGTGGTGGGATAATTAATCCCCCACCTCCGAATTTGGTTTCCACCAAGATTTAAAAGTTCAAAACAATTTCCCTCACATCACATATTAAATCACATTTTTTATCCCACTTTATATTCCACTAACCAAACACCAAAAGAATAAATCAAAACCAAACCAAATCAAGCATTTTTCTCATTAGGTGGGGTCAGTTATATGAATTTGACGACGCCAATCAAATCTATGAGGGTCATATCCTCCGTTAAATCTATGTAGGCAAGGTCATATTTAATAATTCTTTCTCAATAATTTTTGGGTCTTTCTCTCTCTCTCCTAATTCATATCATTTAATCTCGCTAAACAAATACAACTTTAGTGACTTATAAAAATTGTTAAATGTTTATTTTATTTTGGTGATTTATAGGCACACTGAACGGACCAAAGTCAAAAATTTAAGGGGGATAGAAGTAGACGGATTGGTGTCAGATTTTTGTTTGGTGACGGAGAGACGGGTCTAAAGCATGTGTTGGCAATACAATTGGGTTGGCTCAACCCGATTTGATTTTCGGTCTTCACAAAATTAATTTGGGTGGCTATTGAGCTTGACTTATAAAAATTAGTAAAAAAATCCAATTGAATTACATATGTATTTTTTTGGATTGTCAATGTATGCGCCTTGAAGCCGACACCCATTCGCTAGCATTCCGTTTAGAAATATACCTATATTAGAATTAATTTGATTTTGAAATGAAAATTTAAATTAATTTAATTTGATAAATAAAATTTTATGTTTATAATATATATTTGAATTCAAAAATTAAAATGAATTGGTTTATAAGAAATATTAAATTTGGCCATGTTAATGGGAAATTAAAAAAAAAAAAGATAAATATGATATATAAGAGAATAAAATTGTTCACTTATTTAGGTAAGTTAAGAAAAGAATAGGAATGTCAACGAGACAAGTACAAAAGGGTATTTAATTTGACCTGACCAAATTTGTTAAAAAATACCTTAATAGGATTGGAACGGGTTTGAGATTGAAATTTCATACCCGTGCAAGTCTGGAACGGGTTGCGATTTGCTTGCAGGGTACCCAATTTCCGATATCATAAACCTATTCATAATTGTAGGGTACTTGATACCCTGTACCCCTAGGGTACCTACTAAATATCCATGCAATATAATATAATATAATATAATATATATTTATATAAAATGTAATATTAATTTGAAATCCTAATAAGTTCCAAAACGTATTCAACTTATTTAAATTTTGATTAAATTTAAAACTTGATACAAATAATTTTTTGCTATATATATGTGTGTGTGTTTGTTCAACTTATTTGAGATAATTTTTATAACGTTTGAGTTAATTATATTAATTTACCTTATTAGTTTACAAAAACTTAAAGGTACGAAAGTTTACTTATGTGATAAGTTTCTAAATACAATATTATTTGTAATCGGTTGTTATATATAAAGATTTTTTTGAATATTTACACAAATTTTGCAATGTAACATCTAATTTTTTATTTTTTTTATTTTAAAACGGGTATTTATCAAGTTTGTTAAAAGCGGATTTCACATAATTTGATCAATTGTGTTTAATTAGATTTCGTGAGATTGGGCAAAATGAGGTTGAGATTGTAACTAAAATAAATAAATAAGTTTAGGATGATAACTAAAAGTAAAAAAAAAAAAAGAACTAATTTGCAAATGATAATTATTAATTGAGAGAATTTGGTAATGGTAATCGTTGATGGGGAGGGTACCCTAACCATTTACGTCTCTAAAAAAAATGAATTTTTATTAAATTTTATTATTTTAGATTAAATTTCAAATGATATAGAAATCTCAAAATTTAAGTTTTAAAATCAAATCAAATCTAATTCATAAAATCTTATTTTAATTCTAAATATAAAAATTAATAAGAATTCTTATTAAATGAAATCAAATCCCATCAAATTATCATTTCAACCATAGTGCATATTTATAAATTTAAATTAGTGATTGCATAAGGGGAAATTTCCTTTATACCTTCCATACTTACGCTAAAAATCACTTGCACTCCTTATACTTAAAAAATATGTACTAATACCCCATATACTATTATGAAAAATGATAAACGCAATACTGTGACATTAAATGGTAAAAAGTCAAAAGTGCTCTTCTATATTTCATGACTCTCGTTAAGGGAAATTGCCTTTACATCACTGTACTTACAACTTTAAGTCACTTGCACCCCCTATACTTAAGAAATATGCACTTAAGTACAGAAGGGTTTAGTGCATATTTTTTGAGTATAGGGGGCAAGCGACTTAAGGCTTAAAGCATAAACCTTTACGCATGTGTGTGAACAACATCAATTAAGTATTCCCATGGTTATTTAGATATAACAATACAGCATATCTATAAAAAAAATATAATGAATTTAAAATCATAAATCCAAAACAATTAATCTTCTCTTACTCTAGTTAATTTAGCATCCCTAGGATAATCACAATACAAGATGTAAACTTCATAACATTTGAAACAAAAGAACAAGGTTGTAAATAAAAAACATAAAATAGAAACAACCTGTTAAGGGGCCACTTGGTAACGCTGTCATTTTTTTGTTTTTGTTTAGCTGTTTATATTTTATGTTTTTTTATTTTTTGTTGTCTTTTTTTTTTTGAAATAAAAACTAAAACTGTGTTTGAAAATACAATTTTGTTTACCATTATTAAGTTTTTTATTTTTAGAAAATATTTAATTTTATTAAATTTTTAAAAATTAATTGAATTTAATAAAATATATTTTATATTAATTTAATTTAAATAATCAATTAAATTATTTATTAAAATCATTTAAATATATTAATTAAATTGCCTCATTAAAATACAACTATTATATCATTTAAGTTAGCAAATATAAAATAAATTAATTATATTATTTATTAAAAACAATTTAATAAAATATATTTCATATTGAATAAATAATTAAATTAGATTAATTATTAAACGAAATGAAATTATTTATTTTAAATTAATTAACTTAATTTAAATATTTATTAATATAATTCAATAAAATATATTTTATAAAAATCAAATTATAAATAATTTAATTTAATTACGATATTTATTTCGAATAATTTAATAACAATTAATTAATTATTAAATTAAATTAAATTGATAATTAAATTAAACTAATTAATTTAGCATTACTATTTATTAAAAATAATTTAATAATTAACATAATTTAATTATTTATTATTATGTAATTATTTTATATATTATAATTTAATAATTTATATTATTTATATGTATAATTATTTATATATATAATAATTTAATAATATATATTACATATTAATTTATATAGTTAATTTAATTAATTCTTTATTAAAATAATTTCGTTCACAGTTGCAGTAATAGAAGGCACGTTGTACTTAAGGGTATTTTCGTCCGTTTTTTAACATATTTCTGTTTTAGTATATCACAGTTGCACTTATCTCAAACATATAATACACGCGCCGTTAAATTCAATGAGTCTGTTAGTTTTGTCACTTTGCATAACAATATAAGAGGTGTTAGTGCATATTTCTTAAATATAGGAGGTACAAGTGATTTTCGGCCTAAGTACAAGGGGTGTAAAGGTAATTTTCTCAAATTATAAAGAGAAAAATATAAATACAGATATAGTAGGTATAATATGAATACGTAAATAATATAATTTGATACAATTTTTAAATTTAATTATTTAATATATTTATTGAATTGAAAGATAATTACAATTCATTCCCTCGTAGTATGGGCAAAAACACAAAAAAAAAAAAAAAAAAATACTTAATGCTCTAATTTAAACATCAACACATAGTACTCTTGCAATTTGGATTAAAATATAAAATTGACAGATAATGAGAAATATAATAAAATTTATGTCACACATGCTATATCTATATAATAAAATAGAACAGTTTTTAAAATATCTCTATTACAAACTAAAATCTAATAGTTAAGAATTATTTTTCTTTTACTCAACGATTGGGATCATTTTTATATTTTTAACTTGCAGCTCAAATTTTACTTTAGTGGACTCCACTACCATCTATCTTACAAAACGACATGTCCAATTTAAATTTCATTATATTTTAAGAATGGAGATTATATACAAATTAAAACTGTCAGTTTAAATTCCGTTCAATTATGTTTTCTAGGAAGTTAAACTCTTTAAATTAAAATTGTTACGACCCTAACATCATTGTCCGGGACGGACGGTATGAGAATATAGGAACTAATAAAAAACATAAAATAAACCTGTCCCAAGGTTAGGTCAGATAACAATAATAATAATCAGAGCAACTAACAATCGTTCCTTCATTCCCATATTAAATAAAAGTAACATAATACATTAGCATACAATCTTAAATCTCATAAGTATTGGGACCCACAACTCGAGTCGCACAAATAAGATACAATAATCCACAATATATAAAAGACTCTCTAAGTCCATCCGGAAGTCAACTTAACTCGGGTTGAACACTTCCTAACCTCGCTGGATCACCTGCAATATGGATGGGATGAGCTAACCAGCCCAATGGGTAATACAGTGCAAGTGTGCACTAGTGCACATATATAACACCTAAATGCATTCACAACAACATAATATAAACATACATATCTCATGTCATGTAATGAAATAAAATGTAACGGCCATACATCCTATTTCTCCATCCACCCCCAACTTTATCCTGAGACGGATGACCTTTAGTCAAGCACGCAGGGTCACCAACCACTGCGTTTTCAGCGCTATGGCAAATGCATATATATCTCATATAAATATATTATGTGGGGAACCGTGTTATATCCCCAAATGTGTAAGATTCAGGGGCACTGTGTTATACTCCCTGGCATTTCTACCAGTGAACCATGTTACACCTCTAGTCAGGCAGGCATCTGTTTATCCTAAGCAGGTATTCGGCTGTAGTCCAGAGAATCTCAAAATTCATATATCTCAATATTAACATACCAACTCAACATGGCTAAACTCTAGTCACTTATATATTAACTGGAGATCATCCGGTGTTATTAAAATCTTATTTTCTCAATTTTATCAAAATTAATATGTATAACATGTGCCTTGGCACGTCACATAAACACATGGTACTCTTGGCCAATCAGAGCACATCAATTTCACCAAATGAAACTATCCTAATTCCAATGCACATGATATAGCCAATCATGAAATTAAAACATCTCTAATTAAATCATAATATACTATACTCAAGCATGAATAAAAACTCACATAATTCACCAAATACTCATATCATCATGTTCTACACATGTGAGGGAACAAACCCCAAAAAATAGACCAAAAAAGACTCACACAGACAAAACCTGAGGCGATCATGGGCTAGGTAGGGAGCACGCCCCCTCGGCCTGCCCAGATTTCACATTAGACAGTAGGGGTCGCAGGCTAGATGCAGGGAACCGCAGCCTCAAGCCCGCTATATTACATACCCTGTTCATCATCTTTCCCCAGCCAACCCCAGCCCAAATTCATCTAATCTAAGTCCTAATTTAACCAAAACTCAAACAAAAACCCTCAAACACTCAAGTCTTATGTTCACATAACTTTAATTCAAGAAATAACTCAAGAACATGTGATCTTTCCCCAGCCAACCCCAGCCCAAATTCATCTAATCTAAGTCCTAATTTAACCAAAACTCAAATAAAAACCCTCAAACACTCAAGTCTTATGTTCACATAACTTTAATTCAAGAAATAACTCAAGAACATGTGAAATCTCTCACCATATATGCATATACATACACAAACACACATACTTATACATATATATACAACTTTCTCTACACTTAGCCAAATATTACATATATATATATACATGAAAATGATCACTACGACATCTAGAACACAATTCTAAGTCCCACTTACCTCGAATTTGAAGAAAAGTGGAGAAAATTAAAGAAAACCGATTTGGCCTCCAAACTTCAAGCCTTGATTTTTTCTTCCTTGGACCAAACCACGGGAAACCGATTATACCACGTTGATCACCGCATCGAGATCTTCCCAGATCGACCAACCTTCCGCTCCAAATCTTTCTTTCTCTTCTCTTACTCTCTCTTATCTCTCTATCTTCTATCTGTTTTATCTGTGTTAGCCAAATGATGATATACAATTTATGTTCTATTATTATGGTTGTCCAGCTGGATGTAGGTATTTTATCTTTACAAATTCTTGTTATTATCATCAAAATAAGGAGATTAAGACATTTATGGGATGTTTTCAGGTTTTCATGTTATTTTGGTGGAGGAACGATGAAATCATGCATGAAATGAGGAGTGAGATGAAGTCGGAGCTGAGTAGGAGTACGATAGGTGCCCTACTCGAGCCATGGGTGCCCCTCAGGCCCACGGGTGTCCCACCATGAATAAGGTGGGCACTCGCTGAGAGAAGGTTTAGAAGCTTCTCATGGGACTTTCATTAAACAAGTGGCAGTACCAAGCACAGATGCCCCACCCTAAGCCTCGAGCGCCCCACCATGAATTAGGTGGGCCCACATCGAGGCATGATTCTGAGCCATTTTCTTTCAGAACTTCATCAAACACTTGGGGGAACAGTGCCATGGGCACACCACCCAAACATGGGCCCCCCACTGAGTATGACTCTTGGTTTTCTGTATTCACGTGATGTGACCATTTTACCTTTACTTAAACCCATGTATAAATAAGCATATTCAGATATATTTTGAGGAAGAGACCTGATTCTAAAAGTACGTTTGAAATGAGTTTTAAACAATTCCCTGCTAGGGCTCGATTTTTTGATTTTTGTAAGTACAAGTTGTTTCTTGCTTTCAATTCTAAAGTTTATTTTCCATTATTTACTTTCAATTAGTTACTTTTTCATACTTTATTTTGTAATGGTTGTTTTCGTTTTGATATTCATCATGTTGGGCTAAACCATCTTCTTGGCTTCAAGCCATTGAAGGTGGTGATGTTGGACATGTATTCTTGAACTAAAATGAATACGTGTTTCAAGTAAAATCTTAGGGTTACATAATTGAAATTTTCACAATTGTTGGTTGTCTTTTTGTGTCCTTTTACCTGTGTGAAAATCGGTATTTGATTTTTATGAGAATCTCTTAAGAATCAATACTCCAATTCAATGTCTCGGTAATAAGTGTAAACTTATTTTCTGAAACAAAACGCTAACCAAGTCCTTTAGAAATCGATTCACTTGTGACATAACCCACGTCGGGATGTTGAATCCACATGTATGTTTCAATGTCCTAGTGTATTCAAATGGAATTGTTTAAACCATTGCTTGGATATTATGAATTCCAATGTGTTTGTGTGAGTTCAAGAATTCCTATGCCACATCACCCCTAAATTGGTGAGAAGTCAAGATTTACAAATCATTTCCAAAGTTTTCTTTCAACTTCTGATTGTTCTTTAGTTTTTTTTTTTCTTTCACTTTATTTCAACCGAATCTAAAAACAAAGCACAAATAAAAAGAATTTTTTTTATTCAATTCTTTGCAAGTGGTTTTCTACAACAAGCTTCAAAAAGAAAAAAAAACAAACCCTTGATATGAAATCAAGTAATGTTCCCTGTGGAATTGACTTGGGAACTCACCTAAACTTGCTGTAATTGACCTCTTGCACTTGAGAGAAACCTCTACACATTGTGAGAAAGAGTCAAGTTTTTGACACCATTGCTGGGGAGCAATGGTTTGGGTGTGACATTTTTGGCAAACTCGTAGTGGATAGTGCTTGCCGCCATCTTCAAAGTGATTTCATTTGGCTTTCCAGGTGATATCATTCCATCTCTTTTGTTAATATTTTATTTTATTTTATTTTTATTTTGTTTTCATTTTCCATTTTTGTACAGACGTTGCTAGGATTTGTTAGAGCTTGGTAACTGTTGCTTATTGTTGAGGTCGCGTAGGGTAACTATAGTTGATTTGGACCACAAAAACCCTTTTTATATTCCCAAACTCTTAGACAAATTGTCCTCAATTTTACTCACCAATTCACATTTGTCTAATTTAATGGCTGATGGGGATGAAAGTGTTCATGGGGATGATAAACCCCCAACTCTTAGGAGGATTAGAGACCATCGTAACCCCATTGGGCAAACGACTGTCTCGTGTATCATCTTGCCGTTGAATAGGGGCAATTTCACCTTAAGACCAGGGATCATCCAACTCTTGCCTACATTCCATGGCCTTGACTCTGAGAATCCCTACAACCACTTGATGGAGTTTGAGGATGTAACGCCTGGTATTTTATTTTGGTATATTTTTGTATTATTTTGGAGAAAATGAAATAATTAAAATGAGTTTAAATGTATGATTAT
>JAVXUM010189041.1:0-10748 GCA_035590655.1 Pouteria glomerata
CAATCCAATTATCAATTTCACCGGATGAAACCACCCCATATCCCAATGCTCATGATATGCTCAATCATGGAATTAAATATGAACTCAATATAAAATCATATTCACATTCATCTAAATCATGATTCGGAATCCATATAATATTCGTAAAATGTTTATAAATAAAGTTGGGGGTCAAAACAAGCATCAGGAAACAAAAACAAGCAAAACGGCCCAAAATGGGCTTCTGCCGTTTTTCCCTCTATTTCTTCCCAAATTCATCCAAAATAACTTCATTTTTAACAATCTCTTATATGGAAATGTTCATACGTTTAACCCTTATGTTTCTACAACTTTAATTTGGGAAATAACTCAAAAACGAACTCAAATTTCATATATATATACATGTATATATACCTGTAACATATATCTACACATATATGCAAATTTGTATAAACTTCAACAAATTCATGCAATATATATATCAAAATGATCCCTACGACGTTTAGAGTACGGATCTAAGTCCCTTCTACCTCAAATCTAAAGAGAAATGAAGAAAATGAAGAAAGAAGTTTCGAACTCCAAATTTTAAACTCTAATATCTTCCTCCTCGCTTTGAATCTCGAGAAACCGACTGCACCACGATGATCACCACGTCGAAAACTCCCCAGATCGACTATTTATTTGCTTCAAAACTCCTATTTTTCTCTCTCATCTCTCTCTCTTCCTCCTCTCCCTCTCTCTTCTGGTTTCACACAGGAAAGCAAAAAGAAAACAGAACAAGAAAAGAAACGGGGAAGGAAGAAGGAAAAAGAAAAGAAACCCCGGCCTCTGGCCCACTTTGTCCAGTCCAATCTCAATCCGAGCTAACTCAGTCCGTGTAAAATATAAGCATACATTTAAACTCATTTTAATTATGTCATTTTCTCAAAAATAATACAAAAATATACCAAAATAAAATACCGGGTGTTACATGTGGTGTTGATCCAAGAAGCAGATTTTCATCAGAAAATACCATTTTTGACATGCATGTGACACATTCATCAATAGACACTTAAGTATTTTTTTCAGTTGTCAAGTCTTTTTACTTTCATCATTCTCTTCCGTATTTACTACATGACAAGTAGTAATTTCGAGAGTAAACTGATGAGCATTCCACCATGTTTCTAGAAGAAATTCCCACAAAATAATAGGACTTCGTGGTGCTTGAACATTTGGTTGATCTAGCTGATTGACTGCATTTTCTTAGTAATGTTCTTCTTTCTCTACTGTTTTTTTCTACTAGATCTTATGAATTTCTGCTTATAGCGGATAATTTAAGGGTGATGAGACTTCAACTTGCTCTTTCTTTTGCGAGTAACAAGTGTCTATCCTTCCTTGGCTAAATTAATTATTTCTTCCATAGCAATCTTACTTGTCATTGGTTATGCGGAAGGACCTGATTGACAGATAGATATCTCTATTGGATAAAATGATCCAAATTGAACTTCAAATTTCGACATTGAACTTTCTCGTAGAAGATCAATGGCTCCAATCACAATAGCAGTTTGGTTGGTGGCTGCTTCTTATGTTTTTTCCTCTAGGAGGATCTTCCTTTGACTTGCCAGCTGCATGATCTTTTCTTTGAGAATGAAGCATCGTTGAGCCGAATGGCTGATTAATCGGTGATATTTGCAATAATTCAGATCACTAACTTTATTAGCTTCTTTTGGGCACTTCATTTCTGGGAGCTTGATGAGTCTTAGCTTTAACAATTCTTCGAGAATTTGAGGAACTTCAGAATCAAGAAATGGATATTCCTTTGCTTGCATTTCTTCAAGCGTAGGTCTGTTCTATCCTCTTTCTTGAGTAGATTTAGCCTTCTCTATCTCTTTCTTCTTAGGTTTACTTGACGTTTTGGCCGATGTAGAAATTTTCACTGGTGCAATAAAGACAAACATAGATTCTTTATTGGTTGGCTTGGAGAAAGTCTTGCCCCTTTTACAGTTATTTTCTGACTTGCTTCCTCTCTTTTGCGACTCTTGAATCGGCAGCCCTTGATTACTACTTGCTGCAATACCGAGTTCCATATCATGAGCAAGAGTAATCAACTCTTCAAAGGTTTTAGGCTTGATTCCTAGAATGTAACGAAGCCCCCAGTGCATGCCTTGAATACACATCTTGATTGCTGAAGCTTTAGACAACCTATCCTTACAGTTAAGGCTCAAATTTCTCCATCTGTTAATGAAATCAATGACAGGTTCTTCTTTCCATTGGTGAGAATTGATGAGCTTGATCACACTTACAATCTGACGGGTACTGTAGAATCTATTGAGAAATTCTTACTCCATCTGATCCCAATTGTCGATGGTACTAGCGTCTAGATCGCAATACCAATCAAATGCATTGCCTTTGAGAGTTCGAACGAATTGTTCGACCAGAAGATCTCCATTAGTTCTAGCATTGTTGTAAGTTTCTATGAAGTGAGTGATATGTTGCTTTAGATTTCCTTTGCCGTCAAATTGTTAAAATTTTGGGGGTTGGTAACCAGCAGGCATCTTCAACTGATCAATTCGACGGGTGTAAGGCTTAGTGTATGTGAGAGAATATTTTGGAGTTTCTTCGTTCTTGTCTTTGAGGGTACCCAAAATGAACTCCTTCAGCTGATCAACAGGGATGAAACCATCAGTAGAGATCGGCAAGCTTTTTGGAGTTTCTTTTTGCTTGCTGGATGATTTGATCACTTCTTGTTGTTTTAAAGGAGTAGGAGTTTGACTCGATTCTCCAGTGTTGTTTAGCTTATTAATTATTGCTTCAATTTGATGATCACGTTCTTGCACTGTTTTGCACAAGTTCTCCACAATCGTTGACAGTGAGTTGATTTGCTCTTCTAATGACATTGCATTTGTCATCATCACAGTCATAGCTATTGAGCCTTGAGAACTAGTGGAATCGTCATTCGACTTAAACTTTGATCGGGGAGTTTCTAGAGGGGAGTTGAATTCAGAACTGCTTGAATTAACAATCTTCTTTTGGTTAGATTGAAGCTTGATGCTTAAATCAGATCCTTGAGATATGGAAGGATATGCTAGAACTTTGTCTAGAATTGCAGAAACATATTCCTTTGATTTTGCAGCAACATTTTATTGTCTTCCTGGAAGGCTTGATGATGCAGATGTTATCTTCAACAAACTTGAGTCAAAAACAGGTGTTGATTTTGGTAGCAGTGGGGCTTGCTTCAGTATTTTAGCCATAGTTTTTGCCTTACTTCACGTGATTGGACCAGTACTTTGAGCAGTAGAGCTCGAGTTGGTGTTGCCGATGGTGGATTTGGAGCCTTTAGCTTTCAAATTTAGAACCTTTGAACAGTCGTTCTTGGGAGCCATTGAAAGTTTGATTGATTTGATTTGATGAAGAGAGGAGATGAGAGACAGAGATTGTCCCACTGGGCATGCCAGAAATTTGTACACACAAATTTCTTGTTTAAAAAAATAAACAAGAAATTGCAAGAACAAATTAATTTTATTGATGACGTGGAAAATATGGATTACAATCTCTGAATTTTCTATCTAAGAAAAATCCTCTGATTCTTCTCTTCAAGAATGTTGATGCAAGGGCTTGAATGCTTGATCTCGAACCAATGCTTGAATGTTCTTGGTGTTTGAGAGTCTGTGGGGCTTTGACGGCTTAATCCAATAGAGTTTCCTCGTATGTAGAATTATTTTCCTTTGTGCTTGGTAGTGACCCATATTTATAGGTGTGGGGAAGAAAGTCACAGTTAAATCTAACTATTCCAAGATAATTATCTCATTATTTAATTTATTAAATAAGAAATAATATTAAGGAGTTAAGATGACATTTAACTCCTTAAATAATTATCCCATTATTATATTCATTAAATAAGAGATAAAAATTAAGGAATTTAAATTGTAATACAACTCTTAAATAATTATCTTTTATTTAATTATTTATTTAAAAGATAAATAATTTAAGATGTATTGATGATCTTTAATGGTGGGTCCCACTGACAAGTGGCTTCATTTGACTAGTCAACCCTTGTCATCTCCAAGTTACATCATTTTTACACGTGGCGGCTCGTGATTTGTTCACATGTGCAATTTTGTTGAAATCATCCACAAGACATGTGGCAAGATTTAATTTGTCAATTTAATTAGGCTTTTACCCGACACTTGGCAGTATTTGATTAGCCAAAATTTTACGTGTCTACAGATGATATCGACCAACATCGAGAAAGGGATCATCATTTTCAAAATTAAACTGAGCAATAGAATTTATTAGAGTATCAGTAAGACTAGATCCCAAGAGTCTAGTTTTAGAGAGCAAATCTAGAACATACTTCCTTTAAGATAGAGGCAAACCTTGGGAGGAATTAGCAACCTTAATTCCTAAGAAATAACATAAAGCTCCACAATCTTTTGTGTGAAATTGTTTTCATTGGTGATGCTTCAATTCAGCAAAACCCTGCTCAACATCCTCAAAAATAATAATATCATCAACTTAAATAATCAAAACAATAATATCGAAGGATGTATGACGTATAAATACTAAGTAATCAGATCTAGACAGACTAAAACCATAATCCAAAAGAACCTTACTAAACTGATCAAACCATGCATATGGAAACTGCTTAAAACCATACAATGCTTGATGTAGGTAACAAATAAGGTGTACACTACCTGAAATAACATACGCATGTGGCTGGTCCATATATAACTCTTCTTGAAGTTCTCTATGTAAAAAAGCATTTTTAATGTCTAATTGAAATAAAGGTAAGAACTTCTTATTGCCACTGCTAGAAGAATACAAACCGAATTAAAGCAAGCAATTGGTGAAAAAGTCTCTAAATAATCAACTCTATAAGTGTGTGTATATCCTTGAACAACCAACCGAGCTTCAAGTCACTCAATAGATCTATCTGACAAATATTTGATAATATATACCCACCGACACCCTACTATTTTCTTTTCGAGTGGAAGATATGTAAGTTCCTATGTATGATTAAGATGAAATGCAAGCATTTCCTCATCTATCACTGCCTTCAAACCTAATAGTAGTAATGTTTATTTTTAAGAGGTAAGAACAAAAATAAAGGATAAAGCATAGATAAAAGACTATGAAAGAGGTAACATACAATGATAAGATACAAAATTAGCAATAGGATATTTTGTACAAGTTCATTTACCTCATCATAAGGCAATAGAAATGTCATCAATGAAGGTGTAGACTCAGGAGATGTAATAATATGATCTTTAGAGATTTCAGGAATATTAATGGTTCAGAATCTATAATTGTAGAGTTGACTAGAGCTGGTGGAGTAGTAAGATTAGGGTGAGAGTAACATTGATACACCTATAAAGAAAGAGACACATGTAAAGAAGGCAGACTAGGACTAGGATAAAAAACAATAGGATCAGCCAAGGGCATTGACGCCCCTTCTCAAGAGAAAAGAAAAACCTCGCCCTTATGAGGAAAATATATCGACTAAAAAGAGTTAATATTAGCACTCACAAAGATCCATGAGTTGGAGGATGATAATAACGATAACCCTTTTGAGTGTAAGAATAGCTAAGAAAGATGTAATATCTAGCATAAGGAGAAGTCTATCAAAACTGGGATTGCTTACATGCAATCATTAATATGTTCATGCATCATTTCATTACCTATTTGAGCATATTCTTAAACTACTTCAATGATTTTCTTAGTATTTTTTGATTTCTTATCTTTAATACATGTATTGTAGGTAATGGAGGAGATTAGCGAGAATAAGGAAGTTTAGGAGAAAATATATATTAAAGGAAGAAGCTACTTAATGATCACTAAGCTAAAAAACAAAGAGAAATGGAGAAGAAGCTTGTTGGTGGCCTAAAGAAGTAAGTTGAACAAGAAGACACAAAAAAAAAAAAAAAACTAAGTTCATATTTGGGTATGCCCCTCATGGGGCGGGCCCCTCTGTATTCTGGGGCTTGTACCCTTACACGGTCACTTCATTGACTTTTGTGGGGTCTACACCCCTTTGCATGTACCTCTCTTGCTTTGCAGTCGTACGCTACCTAAGAACCCATTTTAGGCATTTCAATAGGGCATCTCATCAAACACCTTAAGCTGAATTAGGCCGGGTGCATGGCCCTCTTTTCAGGGTGCCTATAGGATCCTTCCCAACTAGTCTTTTGGTTTTATTTACATTTATAATTTACTCTTTTATCCTTACGATACTTTTGCCTATAAAAGGCTTATAAAACTCTGACAAAACATCTTTTAGTCATTTTTAATCATAGTGGCACGTAAGGTTGAAGTTCTAGGTGATTTCCTTTCTCTCTCCTAGGGTTTACTTATAAGTGACTTGTTTTTGAATATTTTCAATTTTAAGTTTAATTGCTAGATTTCTTCTATTTCTCTTTCCATTTCTTTAGTTTTTAATCTCTATTTTCTTTTTTCATATTTTTTATTAGATTTATGGCATGTTTGTATGTTGATTTCTCTACACGAAGTTTTAGTTTCACTTTAAGCATACTGGGCTAAGCCATTTTCTTGGCTTCAAGCCATTGAAAGTGGTGTGATAGTTTGGTGAACTCAAACTTAAAAGAATAATTTTCAATGAAATATCTTTTTGATTTCTAATTGGAATGTCAAAGTAAGTTAGGGTTCTTTTGAAATCAATTCACCTATTACAACTATCGCTTGGTTACAAGTTTTCATTTATGCACACCAACTGTTTGGTTCAACGTCCTGGTGAGTTGTTCCAAAACTCGAATAAGATTTTCTTATGAAATCAAATCACCAATGTTATACTTATAGCTTGGTTACGAGTGGCCACTCATGCATACCAAGTATTTGATTTAATGGCTAGATGATTTGGGACCTATTTTCTTAAAACCACAACTTAAGGTTTTCTTAAGAAATCAATTCACCTGTGTTATAATTGAAGCCTAGTTACAAGTTGACGCTCATGCATACTAGGTGTTTGATTTAATATCCTTATAAGTCCAACACTAATTTCAAAAGCCTCCACTTACATTGAGTTCCATAAATTAGGTTTTAAAAGAATATTTTCTGGCCTAACACCACATGTGCAATTGATAGGTTGAGTTATTAACGCATTTGAGTAAACAACCACTGTCCCACTACCAGATTTGGTTTGAAGCTACGATTATCTTAGTTATTTTATTTTTAATATTTTCATCTTAATTTAATATCATAATCCTTTCACTCTACCGTTCTCAACCCATACTATAAGCACATATCTCATAAATCTAAAGTTAGTTTAGATTAGTTTAGGTTCAACTACTAACTAAGAGAACAAGTTTGGATATTTCAATAAAGCCCTCCTCGTGGAGATGACCTCAGTTCTCATTGAGTAAAACTACGATTACCCTCTTGCACTTAAGAGGCAGAACTCGAACACAACTAAGGGTATGAAGAATAAGAGAAAATGGGAAAGTCTAAGAATAAAGAAGTGAAAAGAATAATTTATTACCAAGCCTAACAAAGGGAACATCATTAATGAGGTGACAAACAGTCAAAACAACGTCACCATAATACTATTTGGGGATATTCATATGGAATCTTGAGGTGTGAAATACATCTAACAAATGATGATACTTGCGTTCAGCAACCCTATTTTATTGTGAGGTATGAACAAAAATAGTCTAATGAATAATCTCTCTTTCAACACAAAAATGTTCCATAACAGATATAGTATATTCTAAGGTATTGTTAGAATGAAAAATTTTGATGCGTTTGCTAAATTGGATAAGAATTTCATTATAAAACCGTAAAACAATAGTAAACAATTTATAATGATTTTTTTATTAAAAAAAGTCATATTATATGAGAGTAATCATCCACAAAGATAATAAAGTACCAATATCCAATATAAGTTGAACCTCATGAAAAACCCCAAATGTCCATATAGACTACATCAAAAGGATTAGACTGACGGTAACACTTATAACTAGGAAAAGAACTACGGTGATACTTCCCAAGCTATCAAGCTTCACATTCTAGACTCATAATAAACTTTGAACTAGGACCTACCAACTTAAGTTGAGCCAAAGATGGGTGACCCAAGCAATAATGTCATTGAAAAGGAGAAACAAATGTATTAGAGATAGAATAAGAAATAGGAATACTGGTATGATCAAGATAGTAGAGTCCATTCTACTCACATACTGAACCACTCATCTTGTGTTTCTGAGATCCTAAAATACACATGAAAAAAGAAAAAAAGAAGATTATGGAATAGTTTAATGATTTAGTGAGCTAACTAACAGATAATAAGTTAAAGAAAAACTTAGAAACATAAAGACTCGAAGGTAGGGATAAGGAATAAAAAGGCCAAAGTAGACCTTTATCGGTAATAGATTGGTAAGACCCATTAGCTAAGGTGATACGATGTGCAGTCATAGTCAAATCAGAAAATAAGAATGAGTTACCTGAGACATGGGCACTAACTTCAAAGTCAATGACATACTATGAAGCAGAAGCAATAAAATAAGTAGTACTACCTACATAAGCAAGAGTGATAGCTAAACTAGAAAAGTAAGAAATACAAAACGCCTACACAATAACATTTAACTCAGCCACAGAGAATGGATTCTGTGAACCAAGATGAGACACTAGAGGTTCACTTGAGCTAGTAGCATTAGTATTAGAATTAAAGTCTGTAGGTTCCACAGCTTTGGATGACCATACTTTTTCTAAAAATATGGCTCTGCGTGATTAGTACCACCACAGTAATCACATTTCTTTGTACCTCAGCCAGAACCTTTACCACTACTAGAACCGCCATAAGAGTTATGACCACAACAGGACATGCCACTAGAATTACCTCATCCACCACCAATTAGAGTAGCAGAATCTAAACCACTAGAGAAGGAATGTGTTGTCCGAGAACGATGACCTAAAGATAGATACTACAGTCAAGAGTATGCATTAGTCATAAAAGGAATAGTCTCTCCAACCAGAAGCTTATCTCGATGGCTATGAAGATCATCATCATGACCGACAAGAAGTAAAATAATCATAAGTTCCTCCTATTGTTTCATCATATCAACCCTAATTTTGGGAAAGTATGAAATTATGGCATTTTTAACATCTTTTAGCCAATGCTTCTATTGGACGTCTTCTAACATAACTGAACCATCTTAGTCGATTTTTTCTCATTTTATCTTCAATTGGTGCTATTCTTACTTTACCTCTAATCTACTCGTTCCTAATCCTATCTCTCATTGTTGTCCCACACATCCATCTTAACATTCTCATCTCTGCAACTGTCATCTTTTGAACATGATTATACTTTATTGCCCAACACTCTGATCCATATAATAATGCCGGTCTTGCTGCCACCTTATAATACTTTCCTGTCACCTTAAGAGGAACTTTTCGACCACACAAGACACCTGAAGCACTCCTTTATTTGGTTTACCCGGCCTGAATTCTATGACTTATATCCGATAAAAAGTTCTCAAAAATAAATTAAAAAAATAACTTATATTTGATTTGCGTTTTAATAAGTTTGACGTGAATTATAGAGGATTGATTTAATTGAAAGAAAGTTAAAAAAAAAAAAATGCTAGCAATCCTATATTGCGAGGATCAAAGGATACATTAATGTAAGGGGTGTTTAGTTTACTAAGTTTTATTAAAAAATATAAAAATAATTTTTATCTATTTTTTTAATTTTCTTTAACTTTTTTCATCAAATACAAAATTAATTTTTACTAATTGGCCTGCAGTTAACACTAATGAACTGATGGAGCTTCGATCTCTTACTTCTAGTATGCCATTGCCAAATGCCTCTACTAATGATCAAATTGTATGGCGTTCTGAGTTTGGGAACACTTTCTCGATTCGGGCTGCTTGGGAGAAGATTCGGACTCATCATGATGAAGTGCCTTGGCATCAAATAGTGTGGTTTAAATATCATATTCCTCGGTATTCATTTATTTTATGGTTAGCTATTCGGCAAAGGCTTTCTACCCAAGACAAACTTCATGTTCGAGGAATAAACCAGCCTTTTTGTTGTTATTTGTGTAAGGCAGCTTATGAAACACATGACCATTTGTTCTTTGAGTGCTCTTATTCTGCTAGACTGTGGTATGAATTCCTTCGTAAACTGGGTTTGCAATGCTCGGCTTCATCTTGGGAGGAAGTTGTTCTGTGGTGTGTAGATTCTTTCAAGGGGAATACTTTAATATCAGTGTTGTGCCAGTTGACATTTGCAGCATTGGTGTACTTTTATTTGGCAAGAACGGAATAGTAGAAGGTATGATTCTCCACCAGTGAATGAGATTACATTATGGAAACAAGTAGAGGGGATGGTGCGAATACGATTGATGACTTGTAAGCCCTTTCCTATGACGGAGACAGCAAAACATTTAGTTCAGGTATGGTCACTCCCTACTTCGGTGTTGGGTATATGAGGAGTATGTAGTTTGTGTTGCCTAAGTTTGCAAGTTTAAATTTGGCAAGTGATGTATTGTCCCGAGGTATGCCTCTGTGGATTTGTACTTTAACGTTTATCTATTAATATATTTACTTTTACCTTTCAAAAAAAAAAAAAAATGCAAGCTTTGACTAGTTTCACTTACTGCTACAACATCAAGTATACGAGAATCCCATCTAACCCAGATTCTACCAGAGCTATGAGAAGCATAATTGCAAACACTTTTCCAACTGCCAGCAATGCCCCTTAACTTTTTTTTTTTTTGAAAAGTAAATAAAATTATATTAAAAGAGATAAAGTTAATATACATATACTCTGGGGCATACCC
>JAVXUM010189051.1:0-10747 GCA_035590655.1 Pouteria glomerata
GTCTTTTCTCGCTCTGCAAGCTCTTTTCCTTCACACTCTCTATCTATCTCTCTTTATCTCCTTTCTCTCTCTTTGTGCTGCTGTTTACTTAGTTTGTCGGAGTCACTACCTCCCGTCACCAGTGCTCAGCTCCATCCGGTTAGCTTTCGCAGGTATTTTCTCTCTCTCATTTTCTCTTATTATCTCTCTCTCTCTCCTCCTCGTCATTCTCCTTACCCCCCACTATGCCATTTTTGGTTAAAGGATTTGGATTAATAATTTTGATTATGCTCTATTGTTCTTCCCTGATGTGAGTGATAAGAGATATTTTTCGAGCTCTATTAAAATTCTAAAAATACCCCCAGGATCGTGTCGGAGCTCGGTATCTCATCGCCCTGACTCCTTAACCGCGAGCTCACGCTGGGAGCACACAGCTCGAGCTCGGAGAGGATCCGATCTCGAGCTCGGTGGAAGTTCGAGCTCGGGCTGGGGACAGGTATGAGCCTGAGGGGTTTGAAGATCACGTGGATTCGTTTGATCTGAGATTCACGCCTCTTTTATAGAAGGAAAGCATATCATTAGGAAACGCATTCCCGAAACGGTTAAGATTCGATTAAATCATATCTCGTGTAAATACGGAAACTACCAGAGAATCCGGTGGATAACTCCGTCGATACTTATCTACATACATCAGTCTCCCATTATATAGGGAGGAACATGAAGCCATGAAAGGTATGCAATCTTTTGACCCAGGCTGTTACTCTGCCAATTTGCTTTCAGATTATCATATCTGACTTAACCATCGGAGTGCCTTTGACAGGCACCACACCAGTGTCCTTGACGAATAGGCAAATTCCTTCTAGTTCTAGTGAGTTTGGTGGATCCTCGGGTCAGGTTTATTGGATCGAGTAACCTCCAAAAATTCAGTATTAACAGTTGGCACTGTCTGTGGGAATGAAGATTATTCTCCGTTTCTCAACTTTATGGTTCAAACTCGGTCCGGCGCGCACACACTCAGGGATCAGCTAAGTTCAACAATAGGGGACCATGTTAACGGCAATGGACGGATAGCGGTAATGGAAAGATAGTTTGTTGATATGGCGGCTACCATATAGACCCTGATGGAGCAGAATCATGCCCTCATGAAATAAGTTGGACGTATGGCCCCAGCACAGCCACCACCCCAGCCTCAAGACAATAACGGGGACAATGGCGGTGCCGTCCAAAACGACAGAGATGGGATGATGGTTGGAAAGAACGAAGCGCAGGATCCTCCTCCACGATGTGGGGGCATGGCGACTGAAACTCAAAGTGAAACTATCTACCATCAAGAAGGAAGGACGGAGAGGACAGACAACACGACAGTGGAGGAAAGGATCCGGGCCATGCAGGCACAAGTCAATGGAGTAATAGCCGCAGTCCGGCAACCCAATATAATTGGGGATATTGTGGATAAGACGAAGACACCCTTTACCCCAGAGATAATGGAGTACCCGTTCCCTCCCAAGTTCAAGATGCCTACGATAGACTCTTGTGACGGCTCAAAGGACCCATTGGATCACCTGGATACCTACAACTCTACAGTGCAAGGCTTTCTCTATCCCACTGAAGGGACCAACAAGAGTGTGGTTCAATAAAATTAAACTGGAGTCCATTACTAACTTCAAGGAACTAAGCAAGCAGTTCGTGTCTAATTTCATTGGGGGCTAATGCCAGAGGAAGCCTCCGGCCCACCTGTTGACTGTCAGGCAAGGGAGAGATGAGACCTTAAGGTAGTACGTGAATAAGTTCAACCGAGAGATACTGGAGATAAAAGAAATTGATGGCAAAATGGCTATCACAGCCTTCATGAGTGGTCTGAGGCCAGGACGATTCACTTTTTCCCTGGCCAAGAGGCCTCCGAAGGATATGGCTGAGCTCATGTCGAGAGCTCAGAAACATATGAATGCCAAGGATGTAATGAGGGCCAGAAAAGATGCCAATGTGCCTTAGTCAGATCGGAAGCATCAGCAAGTGGGCAGACCTGAGCGGGAGGCAAAGATTGCTCGAACCCATAGTAGCAGAGGCATGGAGGATTACAGAAGAGACTGTAATCCACTCAAGGATGGAACAAGTCCTTCATACAATCCAGAGCGACCAAGGGTTCAAATGGCTGAGGAGAATGAAAGGCCCGCCGAGCTCTAGGAACAAATCCAAGTAGTGCTTCTTCCATCGAGACCATGGCCATGACACTGAGGATTGCATCGACTTGAAGAGATTAGTTGAAAGTCTGATCAGAAAAGGAAAATACCATGGGCTTGTAACTGGTCAGCAAAGAAAACAGAGAGGCAACCGAACCCTACCGCAGAGTCTGAGGAGAAGTCCGGGAAGGGCGCCGCCTATCCAAAGAGCTTTGGGTGAAATAAGGGTAATCTCTGGGGGTTGGCTGGGGAGGCGAGTCCTCTGCATCAAGAAAGAAGTACGTCAGGGAGTTTAGGGCCAAAGAAGTAATGACGATAGAGAATCCCTTGAAGAAGGCCATATCAGAATCCCTCTCTATTACCTTTACCGAAGAAGAGGGCCAGGAGTTGAGCCACCCACATAACGATCTGCTAGTCATATCGGCTATCATAGCCAATTTCTAGATCTATAGGATCCTGGTGGACAGTGGAAGCTTGGCTGACATCTTGTACTGGGAGGCTTTCGATAAGATGAACATCAGGAAGGACAAGCTGCGACCGGTATGTTCCCCCCTGTCGGTTTTGCTGGAGATCATGTAGAACCCCTCGGGTTAATAATTTTTCCTGTCACCCTGGGCTTGGAACCAGCCCAAGTCACAAGAATGGTAACCTTCCTAGTAGTCGATTCCCTCTCAACATACAATATGATATTGGGAAGGACAGCATTAAATCAGTTCAAGGTTGTAACATCGACCTACCATTTCCATCTCAAGTTCCTTACGGAGGAGGGTATTGGCTGTGTGAAAGGGAACCAAAGAACGGTTAGAGAATGCTATGCCTTATCATTACGAAGAGACGCTACCAAGGAAACGATGATCATTGACGAACTGGAGGTTCGAGATGAAGAAGAGGTGAAAAGGGGGAGCCTAGCGATGATCTCGAGGATGTCATTATTGGCAATCCCGACCTCGGGAGAATAGCGAAGATCGGGGCATCGCCCTTAGAGCAGCAGAAGGAATAGCTCAGGACCTTCTTGAAGCAGAACTCGAACGTCTTTGCTTGGACTCACGAGGATATGCCAGGCATTGACACAAAGGTAATGGCCCACCATCTCAACATCCTCTCTGACTTAAGACCGGTCAAATAGAAAAGGAGGATCTTTGCTCTAGATCGGTATGATGCTGTGGTCGAGGCAGTAGAGAAACTTCTCCAAGCCAAGTTCATAAGGAAGGTGCAGTACCCGACCTGGCTTTTCAACGTCGTGATAGTCAAGAAGTCCAACAGGAAGTGGCGGATGTACATCGATTTCACGGCTCTGAATAAGGCATCTCCCAAGGATAGCTTCTCTCTTTCGGCAATAGACCAACTGGTGAACTCAACGGCTGGCCATCAGGTATTCTCTTTTATGGATACCTTCTCAGGGTACAACCAGATTTGGATAGCCGAGCAGGACCGGGAGCACACTGCCTTCATTACAGACCGAGGCCTCTACTGCTACGAGGTTATGCCTTTCGGTTTGAAGAATGCGGGGGCCACATACCAGAGACTAGTCAACCTTATATTCAAGTCTCAGATCGGACGCAACGTAGAGGTGTATGTAGATGACATGCTGGTGAAGAGCAAAGAAGCGTTCGAGCACGTGGCAGACCTGGAGGAGACGTTCGCTACTCTCCAGAAGTTCAAGATGAAACTAAACCCGGTTAAGTGTGCATTTGGTGTGGCCTCGGGTAAGTTTCTCGAATTCATGGTATCTAACCGGGGTATTGAAGCCACCTTAGAGAAGGTTCGAGCCATTCTAGAAATGCAATCACCTAAGACAACCAATGAGGTTCAGAGATTAGCAAGGCAACTAGCAGCTCTAAACAGATTCATATCGAAGTCCTCAGATAAATGTTTGTCTTTCTTCAAAATGTTAAGGAAAGCCTTTGAATGGACCGAAGAATGTGAAGAAACTTTCCAACGGCTAAAGCAATACTTCGGGGCAGTCCCACTGCTCAGCCGAACTGTCCCGTGACAGTTGTTATACCTATATTTAGCAGTATTATCAACAATCGTCAGCTCGGCCCTAGTCAAAGAAGAGAAGGGTATATAGAGGCCAGTATACTACACAAGCCGGGTGTTGCGAGGAGCAGAAGAGAGGTATCTGAAGATAGAGCTATTGGCTTTTGCTGGGGTAAACGCAGCTCGACGGTTGAGACCCTACTTTCAAGCCCATACTGTAGTGGTTCTGATAGATCAGCCGCTCAAGACGGTGCTCCACAAACCAAAAATATCGGGAAGACCAGTCAAATGGTCGGTGGAGCTGAGCCAGTTCGATATTCAGTATAGACCCCGGGTATCAATAAAAGGACAAGCGGCTGCCGACTTCATAGCAGAATTTACAGTGGCACAGGAGAATCAGCATGAAGAGAGAGAGGTGTCGCAAACTTGGGTCTTGAATATTGATGGCTCATCCACACGGGAGCCGAGTGGGGCCAGCATTGTCCTTGTATCCCCAGAAGGCTTCAAAGTGGAGTATGCACTCAGGTTCAATTTTTCAGCCTCTAACAATGAGGCAGAGTATGAAACCCTAATTGCTGGACTACAAATGGCTCAGAGGTTGGAGGCTGATCGCGTCAAGGTATGTAGTGATTCTCAACTTGTAGTTGAACAAGTGGAAGGAGAATTCAAAGCTCAGGGTGACAGAATGGCCGAATACCGTGAAGTAGCCAGAAGCCTGACCAGGAGGTTCTCCAGTGTTGTAATGGAAAAGGTGCCCAGAGAAGAGAATGAAGAGGCAGATCGACTGGCAAAAATAGCCTCGTCTAATGACAATCCTGGAGTACCTATAGAAACCCTCAGAGAGCCGAGCATCATATTAAATGCTGTGCTGCAGATTGAAGTGAATGCAGCTTGGGCTCAGCCCATAAAAGAATACCTAGCTGAGAGAAGCTTGCTTGAGAACCTAAACGAACAGAGAAGAATCAAATATCAAGCCATGAGGTACACTATACTCCGTGGGGTGCTATACAGGAGGAGTCAGACCATGCCCTTGTTAAGATATGCGAATGAGAACGAGGCTGAGTACGTCTTACGGGAGATCCATGAGGAAGTAAGTGGGAATCATTCTGGATGGAGGTTGCTGGCCAAGAAAGCCCTCCGAGCTGGGTATTATTAGCCGACCATAGAAAAGAATGCTCAGGAGCTAGTGAAGAGGTGCGACAAGTGTCAGAGGTTTGCAAACATCCCGAGGTTACCTACACAAGAATTAACTCCAGTCCAGAGTCCATGGCCATTCGCCCAGTAGGGAATTAACATTGTAGGGCCATTACTCCTAGGAAAAGGGCAGAGAAAGTTCGCTGTTATCGCCATTGATTATTTTACAAAGTCGGTGGAAGCTGAGGCCCTACCGAGCATCATAGAGCAGAATATGAGAAAATTCTTGTAGTAAGGAATTATCTACAGATTCAGAATTCTTAGGGTCGTAGTGACTGACAACAGTAAGCAATTTGAAAGGAAGCACTTTAACGAGCTCTGCGAAGAACTCGACATCAATTACCACTATTTCTTCCTAGAACATCTTTAGGCCAATGGACAAGTGGGATCAGCCAACAAGGCACTCCTCAAAATTATCAAGACCAGACTAGAAAAGGCTATGGGGCTATGGGCAGATGAACTACCGAGCATATTATAGGCCTATAGGACAATGGAACGAACTCCTACGGAGTACACTCCTTTCTCCTTGGCATACGACATGGAAGCAGTAATACCGGTTGAGATCGGTCTCCCAAGCTCAAAGGTAGAGCTCTTCGATCAGGAAGTCAACAAGGGAACGTTGGCAGAAGAGATCGATCTTGTGGAGGAAAGGAGACTTCATGCGGCAGTAAAGATGGCGGCTTACTAGCAGAAAGTCAAGCAACACTACGATAAAAGGGTCCAACCGCGACATCTGAAGGTAGGAGACTTGGTACTTAAGAAAGTCAACCAGTCAACCAGAGATCCTCGTGAGGAAAAGCTCAGACCAAACTGGGAAGACCCCTACGTCATTGATTCATTTACAAGAAAGGGAACTTACTGCCTGAAGGATATCACTGGAAAGAAATTGCCACACTCCTGGCACAAAGAGCACCTAAAATTTTATCATGTTTAAGTTTTATTACATCGAAGTTCAAGATATTATGACTTAATTATAGTTTTAAGCCGTTTGGAATTTTGAATTTGAATGTTTTTCCGTATGTCTGGAATTAATAAATTGATAGTGTAAGACCGATCTTAAAGATCGGTCAACACTAAGTGGCCTCGCGCCTAAAAGATAAGTGATTGAACTCCGAGGTCGATCACTACTTAGCGGTCTCGTGCCCAAAAATATAAGACCGATTTGGGAGATTGGCCAACACCGAGCAGCCTCGCGCCCGAAAAAATAAGTGACCGAACTCTGAGCTTGATTAATACTTAGCGGCTTCGCGCCCAAAAGTATAAGACCGATCTTCGAGATCGACAAACCTCGAGCGGCCTCGCGCCCGAAAAGATAAGTGACCAAACTCCGAGTTCGATTACTACCTAGCGGCCTCGTGCCTAAAGTTAGACTGATTTAGAGGATCGGTCAAAACTGAGCGGCTTCACGCCTAAAAGATAGATGACCAAGGAAAAATGACCGATCTGCAAGCTCGGCTAGCTACCGAGCGGCCTCGCGCTGGAAACCACCCTAGACCGATCTCGAGGATCGGCCCAAAAAATGAGAGTCACAAGGGCCTAATGCCCAAGGCCACAAAATGAACTGATCTGGTGCATCGGTATGAGAAGGGACACAAGGGCCAAACGCTCGAGGCTTGTGAAAAAAAAGACCAAACCACGAGATTGACTGGACACTTGTGATGACCTGAGCAGTAACTTGAAAAGGTACAAATTTACCTAAGGTTCATCATTTATTTATTTTACATACGAATACATGTTAATTGCTTTAAGCAGTTTAGCCTTAAATTAATAAGTGATTGAGACAAAGTCTATTAATTCAGCCAAGAAAAGAGAACAACATATCAAAAATTCATTCCATTGATATCAAAATGTTTATAAAAACATCGGAAGGTAAAAAAGAAAAAAAAAAGCGGGGAAAGGAAGGCTGTGAAACTAAGGCTGAGCTCCGCCCTCAGAGTGATCGGGGCTCTGCGATCTTGTTGGCGGAGGTCCTCCGAAAGCTACAATGCTCGAGAGGTCCAGGTCTGGGTACTTCAGACCGATCTCCCTCTTAGCATCGTTGAACCCATACTCGAAAGTCTCGGCGAGCCAAGCCTGGGCCTCATCGCTCCTCTTAAATGTCTTGACAACCTGTGCCTTCTCAGCTTCAAGGCTACCTTTGATCTCCTCCAACTACTTGAGGGCTTCCTCCTTCAAGTCGACCTCTGTAGTCAGTGAGGATGATGCCGTCTCAGCATGAGCTAAAGCCTCATCGCTAGCCTTACTGGCCTGATCTATGTCAGCCTCCAAATCCTAGACCTTGGCAGTCATTAGTTTGACCTGGGCCCTTAGTTCGGTCACCTCCTTGCTCAGGTAAACGTTATTGGAGTGCTCGATGGCGGCTAGTTGGCTCTTCTTCAGAAGCTGAGTCCCGAGCTCGAAAGTATAGACCATCACCTAAGGATGCAGAATAGAACAGAACAGTTAGAGACACTAAAAGCCCATCAGGAAAACTCAAGACATGGGATCTTACCTTGGCTAGGTCGTGCGTAATGCCTCTGACAAGGATGTTGTGTGACATGTCTTGGACCCGGTTGAGCTCGACAGGGGTCACGATCCCCTACATTTTCTGGACTGCCAGCTCTATGCCATCCACGACGTTTGGAGGGTCAGTCAAATAGGAGACCGGGTCCTCATCCTTGGTCGGGGAAACGGCTGGAGTCGCAGAAATCGGGGCAGAAGGCTGACAGATCAGATTAGAGATCGGCATCTAGTTGTGGTTGTCCGCCTCGGGCACCCATTCTTGAAAAGTACTAGATTAATCTAACCTTTGTTTCTTATGAAGTTGAGGCTCGGAGCTGGGGGCCCTCATTCCCAAACTTTGGAAACGCTCCTTATTGAACTTCATCGCCTTAGAAGTGAAGTTAGCAACGGCGAGATCGGAGTCTGTAATATGTAAAAGCATTAGCTAACATCATGCAATAAAACACGTCAACTGCAAAATGAAATTTAAACTCACTCCTCTCACGTTCAAGTTCAAGGGCCTCTAATCTCGGCCAGACTTTCGACTGTCAATAGAAGGGAGTAATGAATCAAAGAGGACTCTCGGGCTAACTTTATGCGCCCGAGCTGTTGCTCAGTCACTTGTGGTCGAGCTCGTGCTTAAAGAAAGAAGGACGTAGGGTTAATGACCAAGGAAAGACTAAGAAGCTGAGGAAAGGTAAAGATTAGGAAGCTGGGCAATAAAATCTCCTTACCTTCTTCCGATGGGCGACCCCAGGCCAGGGGGCATCGGACCTTTCTGTCCTCATCAGTCTCCCAAGCACAAAACTCCTAACCTTCACCGTAGAGGAAAAAGAAATGGTCATTTTAGTTCTTGACAGAGGAAGGGTAGCCGATGACTAGGTTCAACTCTTTGGATCTGGCCGAGAAATAGTACCACCCATGCTCGGCCTTAACGACCCTGTAGCAGTACAGGAATTCATCTGCGGTGATGTGCTCGTTGGTAGTGGCTTTCTAGATAATGACATTCCCCACCAAAATTTTCCAGCCATTAGGAGTCAACTGGGCTGGGTTGATGTTGAGCCTGGTCAGAACTTCCCTGATGGGCCGAGCGAGAGGGAAACGAAGCCCACTGGATAAGGCGGCCTCGTAGACAGTCACGATGCCCTTTGTAATCGGTGAGCAGGCCATATCATCTGGCGCTGGGCATCAGTAGGCTTGATGTTTTGGGGGTTGGAAGGACTTTAATATCTTTTTCAACCATCGTTTATCAACAACGGAAAAAATGCTGGTGCAATCAAGCTCCGCGGGATCCCAAAGCCCGAAGCTATCATCTTAAGAGGAAAATGAATGATCGAAAGCTAAATCTCAGGCTGACCCAGGGGCATCTTTCCTAGAAGAAGACTCACTCTCTGAGAATATAAGGACTTTTTGACGCGGAGGCATGGTAGAAGGAAAATTCGAAGGTTGAGACCTAAACGAATAATGCTCAAAAACCAGGAATGAACCGATAGACCTAATAAAGTCGTTATCCAGAACAAACTCCTTTGTATTGGGGAATCGATGCTTTCTCTCAAAATACCACAAATAATGACAAAAAAAGTACTGCATAAAACGAAAGAACGGACGTGCCAGAACAACTCAAAAACTAGTTTCACAGGAGGCAATGGATTTTAAGTCGAGAGAGTAAGAAGTGATATACAAAGTAGTGCAGGGAATAATGAGGGAAGAGTCCCAAACGCGTGTCTGAAGCAATCAATTGAAAAACCGCCAGAATCCCAACCGTCATAAGGCTTCCCTCACGCGTAATAATGGGAGCCGTCAAGGTAATAAATGTGCTCGCGGCTTGAGAACACTCCCAACCACTTTTTAAGTTCCCACCTCTGCCAGCAGAGCTGATGACTTGGGGGCATCTGATAGGAGATATTTCTCGAGCCCTATTAAAATTTTAAAAATATCCCCAGGATCGTGTTGAAGCTCGGTATCTCATCGCCCCGACTCCTTAAGCATGAGCCCATGCCGGGAGCACACAGCTCGAGCTCAGAGAGGATCTAATCTCGAGCTCGGTGGAAGTCCGAGCTCGGGCTGGGGACAGGTAAGAGCCCGAGGGGTTTGAAGATCATGTGGATTCGTTTGATCCGAGATTCACACCTCTTTTATAGAAGGAAAGCTTATCATCAGGAAACGCGTTCCCGAAACGGTTAAGATTGAAAACCGACCAAGACCAAAGGTTTAAGCAGGTGAACAAATATTTGAACAAGTGTCAGCAGGTAAGTTTGAACCCTATGGGAAGCATCCCCACAATCTGAAGAGGCAAAAATTGATGAGCAAATATGAAGCAGATAATATCAAAAAAATAAACCTGAACTGGAACAAAAGAAGCATTCTTTTTGAGCTACCATATTGGAAGACACTCAATCTCAGGCACAACCTTGATGTGATGCATATAGAAAAAAATATATGTGACAGTTTACTTGGCACATTGTTAAGCATTCCTGGAAAGAACAAGGATACCCTAAAAGCTCGCATGGACTTAAAAGATATGAAAATCAGAAAAACATTACACTTTAAGGAGCGTCCTGATGGCAAACTTGTAATGCCTCCTGCTTTGTTCACATTGTCTCCGCAAGAAAAACAAATGTTCTTGGACTTCTTACAATCTATCAAGTATCCTGATGGATATGCAGCAAACATTTCCAGATGTGTAAACACAAGAGATGGAAAGTTGTCGGGTCTTAAAAGTCATGACTGTCATGTCCTTTTACAAAAAGTCCTTCCGGTTGGGATGCGTGGGTGCCTTAGCAAAGATATTTGCACTGCATTATTTGAGCTGGGCAATTATTTTCAAGAATTATGTGCCAAAACATTGAATATAAATCATTTTGAAAAATTAGAAGAGTGTATAGTTTTGATTCTTTGTAAGTTAGAGAAGATTTTTCCTCCTGCATTTTTTG
>JAVXUM010189059.1:0-10747 GCA_035590655.1 Pouteria glomerata
AAGAAACGAGATAATGTGATGACTTGTGTGGCCGGGGTATGGGTACGAAAAGTAAGAAGGGACTTGAGATGCCCTTGCGTGAAAGACCCTAAACCTGCGCAGGGTTGGTATTCCCACCAGTAGGTTAGTAGCCTACGAATAGGGTTTGGTCGTACATTAGTACATCGTGGTGTTCCGTCGCCCTGGGTTGATACCCTAAAGCACGATTTGGATGAGGTGCCCAGAATCCCGATGATTGTGTGATATGTTGCGAACTGAATGACCAAAAAAAAAAAAAAAACCATAACTTGGCATCAATTAATTTACTTCAGATGTTTGGGTTAATATCTTATATGTTGCTTCGTTTCTTTATTGTATTTATGCTGCATCATCCCCATATCATTGTGCATATAACGTGAGCACAAGTGGTTAGTGCTCACGCCTCTACAGATGACACTGCAGGACTCACACCCGAGAAGTAGGCATGCCCGGGAGCGACGTTAGAGAGTTCCCCGCCTCGACAGACATTTGGAGTGGCCTTGCATTTTAGAAGAGTGTACCAAATTTTGGGATCCAATGTATTGTAATTAAATTAATTTTGGGATGAATGTAATTATATAAAGAGTGGTGTGAGGAAAAATGTAATAATTATTAAAATTTTGGGAATGTAACGGTTTTAAGGCCGGGTTGTGTAAATATAACTAGAATGTACGCGCTTAATTTTAATTATGATGGCCGTGTGCATGGCCGGGTTAGATTTTAGTAGATTTGAATGTATGATTAGTGTATGAATGAGATTAGGTCACTAGATTATAAATTATTTATAACAGGTACCTAGAAAATAAAATTTTTAGGCCATATATATATAGAGAAGGTTTTGCCGGTCCGTCGCGTGAACCGTACGCGCTCGGATGCGTTTAAATTACCTAGGCATGTCGTGAATGCTTTTCACTCACCCCCGGGCGCGGGGCTTGACACAATTAATATAGACTCTAGGTTCTGTTTGAAAGACATTACCTTTTACTTCTTCTTTAAAAATTAAAATTTTAATTTTTAGTATCTTTTAATCATATTATCAATACTATTTTATAAAAATTGAAAAATATAATTAAAATATGAAAATTTAGGGTAAAAAAGTTGATTTTGTTTCAAATAATAAATTAATTTTTTCATCCTACATTTTTTTTTTAAATGTTGTCAAAATGATACCGATGCCAAAAAGAAAATAAAAAAATTAATTAGAAAAACAATATAAAACAAGAAAAAAAAAAAAAAAAACCTAAAATTAAGTCTTAACTTCAAGCGCGTTTAGAGTCTCAACTAAATTCAAAAAAAAATCTAAAAAATTTCAAAAGTTCTAATTTTTTTAAACTCTAAAAAATTTTAATTTTTTTAAAATTTCGTTGAAAAATGCACCGTACAAATTTTGGTAGATGTTTTGAGAAGATTGGATTGACATTTGTACTGAATTTTTATAAAATTCTAAAATTTTTAAGGTTCTTTACTAATATTTTGTCATGTGTCACTTTATATAATTTTTAACAATTTTATATCAAATCAAATATAAACATTAACTATCATTTTTAAATAACCTTTTATGCTCTAAATTTTAGAAAAGTTGACTTTTCGTTTTTTTTTTTTTTTTTTTTTTCTCCAAATTGGGTTGTCAAACGTAGAGAAGTAACACAAAGCTAAATTGGTACCATTCCATTCAACAGTCTATTACACGTGTGAACGAAGAATGGTATGAAATTATTCTTTTAAATGTCAGCAGTTTCAATTCAAGTACATTACGTACTTTCTTTAATTTAATTATTTTCTAAGTCAATTTTTAGATGGCCTTCTCATTTTGGATGAAAATATTCAAATACCAGACTAGCGTTTGATACGGGGTTCACTGGCAATCACGGATACGGATAAATATAGATATAAGTTGGACGGCAGTATAATTTATTGGTAGAAACGGATCCACCTTTCCTTTTACCTTTTTTTTTTTTTTGAGCCATCTGTGTTTGGCTTGAACTCATTTTTTGACAATAACAAAGTTCATTTGTGCATGACTTATGACTCGTTTAGGCTTAAGTTTGAACTCAAGTGTAAAAAAAAAAAAAAGAAAGAAAAAGAAAAAAACTCACTTAAAAGTTCACAAACTAATTTAATAAAATAATATATATTTTTTAAAATATTTTATTTACTATGTTTATATTAAAATAACATCATTTTGATTTAATCAACCTAATCGCAACCCATTTTGGGACTTTTCCTTTTAAGCTAAACTTGAATTTATATAAAAATTCAAATAGTTCAAACCAGTATAAATAACTTAAGCCAAACTTGAATAAATCAAAATTTAACTCAGTTTGGCTCATTTTCACCCCTAATTTAATTCATGTAGAGCTTTGTGCAGGAAAATTTCAATCCCCTCTCTCTCTGTAAACCCTTTCTCTCTTGTTTCTATAAACTCCCTTCCGATGCGAACCTGCATGAACAAAAATGATGAAATAAATATAATGGTTAGAGTTGGTCCCTAACGAAAAACTCTCTAATACTTAATCAGTTGCAGACATTGATAATTATCTCACATATATAAAGAGAAAAATATAGAGAGAAGAGGAAGAGAAGAATGAGCTATTATCTTGACTATGTTTCTGCCATTTATAGAGTAAAAATCTAATATACTTTATATTGATTTAACTATATAGTAATGGTATTAAATGATAGATGATGTAAATCCTTGAGACCTGAAGAAGTGACCTTATATATACTTTGCAAATCCCATCTCCTAATACATTTAATGCACTTGAGTGCAATAAGTGAAATAATTAAATAATGCGAATATCAGACTATTTAATCCAAATCTAACTAAAATATATCTTCTATGATTGGAGTGTAATTTATGATCGGAAGAACACTATTGTAGTCGAGGTGAGATGTTTTTTTGGCCACGCAAGCTTAATTTTTATTTTTGATTTTGTTTAGTTAAAATGCATTTAAAAAATAAATAAATTTAGGTGAACTAATTTGATATTCAAAATTTAAAGTTAATTATTTTAAATCTAGTTGAACTTATTAAATAATAAAATATCAATAAACCCGGAATGACGAGCCATGTACCCGGGTTCACATGCATTTGCCATTTTTGAGAGCTATTGTGCTCTATTTCCGCCGTGTATTCCATATTACACCAGACTGGACACGAGCGATGCATGTTAATTCTTTTTTAATAAACAATAAAAATATTTTGATTTTGTAAATTATGAATTTTTACTCAAATTTTTCAAAAATTTATAATTAATCTTGTTACGCCCCTGACTTAATTTTTCAGGATAGACGACATGGGAATATAGGAACTAATAAAAATTAATAAAACTTGTACCACGGTCAAGTCAAATAGCAATAGCACAATCAGAGCGACTAACAATCATCTCTCATTCTCATATCAATTTAATATATATTAACATCATAAACATCAAGATGGTCACACACCCAGTAACACTATCTAAACTTACATAATTAGAATAAACATTCATGTCAAGTTCTCACTCTTGACCACACAATTAATAACACCAATAACCAAATTCTCATTTAAACAAATAAACACAATTATAATCATCCATAGTATAGACCGGACTTAGGTTACTCACACCTAACCTGCCTATGTATCCCACCTCGGGAATTAGGTTTCCGTAGTTCTTACTTTGTTATCTAGTTTTCTCATCCCATTCATTGACAATGAATCAAACATTGATACATTCTCAATATCTATATCAATATTTCAATATGTAACAACGATCTATGCAGTCTCATACAATCTCATGCCATGAGTATGATGGAATGTAATGACCAGTACATCTTATATCCTTCATTTACCCCCAACCTTATTTAGAGACGGGTGACACTTAGCCAAGCACGCGGAGTCACCAACCATACCGTTTTCAGCACTCATGGCAAACGCATGTATATATCTCATATAAATATACCATGTGGGGAGCCGAGTTATACTCCCATAGGTGTAAGATTTAGGGGAACTGAGTTACACCCCTTGGCCTTTCCGCTAGAAAACCGAGTTACACCTTTAGTCAGGCATCCACCTATTCCAAGTAGGCATCCGCTATTTCAAGCAAACAACCAGCTATAATTCAAAAAAATATCAAATCTATTTATCTCATATTAACATTCCAATTCCACATGACTGCCCTCTAACAATATGTATATCAACTGGGGATTATCTAGTGTTTTCAAAACCTCATTTTATCATTTTTCTCAAAATCATGAATCCCCTCAATATATACAACCCGTGCCTCGTCAACGTACAATCATGGCACTCTCGGCCAATGTATGATCATAACACGACCGGATTAAACTGCCCCAGCCCCAATGCACATGATATACCCAATCATGGAATTAGATATTAACTCAATATAAAATCACATTTACATTCATCTCATTCAGGATTTGGAACTCATTTTATACTTAGAAAACACATATAAATAAGTTCGAGGGCTAAAACATGCATTCGGGAGCCAAAAGAAGCAAAACTGCCCAAAACAGCCCACGGTGGTCCGAAACACCCCTCCAACCAGTCCGGACCACCAAGACCTGGAACCCTTCTGGGTTTAATCCAAGCACAAATCGGACCCAAATTCATCCAATCCAAGCCCCAATTCGATCAAAACTCAAATAGAAACATTTCTACACTTAAATCTCATATTTTCGTGACTTCAATTCAAGAAATAACTCAAGAATATGTAAAATCTATCAACATATATGCATATATATATATATATACACAGACACATATATATACTTATATATACAACTTTCTCTACACTTGGCCAAATCATGCATATATATATACGAAAATAATCCCTACGACGTCTAGAACACGAATATAAGTCTCACCTACCTCGAATCCGAAGAAAAACGGAGAAAAATTAAGAAAACCAATTTCGCCTTTGAACTTCAAACTCCGATTTCTCCCACATCGGTTCGAATCTCGTGAAACAGACCGTACCACGTCGATCACAACGTCGAGATCTCTCTAGATCAACCAATTTTCCGTGCTAAATCTCTCTTTCTCCTCTCTTTCCTTCACCTCTCCCTCTATTCTTTCTCTTCTCTCTTTCTTTTTTTGTTTCTTCTGTCGACCGAATCCAAAAGGGAAAGGAAGAAAAAAAAAATAAGAAAAATAGTTGGGCCTTTGGCACAGTTTGCCCAACCCGGTACTACCTTAGGCTAAACCCAATCCAGTGAAATTACCATAACTCAATTCAGTTTAAATTAAAATATAACATCAGTCCAAAATAATACAAAAATTTTTTAAATTTAAAATACCGGGTGTTACATACTCCCATCCTTATAAAAATTTCATCCTCGAAATTTAGATGACACTACTCAATCATCAAATAAAGATGGGTATCTCACCTACATCACTGATTCACGTTTCCAAGTGGATTCCTCATCTCCACGGTGCTGCCACAACACACGAACTAATGGGATGGTCTTGCCATGCAAAACCTGTGGAAACCGTCCCACATCGGTTGGAGGAGGGAATGAAGCCTGCCATATAAGTGGGGGTGAAAACTCTTCCTAGTAAGAGGCCTTTTGGGGGGGCACGGGGGTAGCCCTCGCCAAGAACAAAACCGGTGCGGGCTTCGGAGTTGGGCCACCGAGAACCGGACAATATCCTACTACGGCGTCGGTCCCGGGCTGTTACAGTGGTATCAGAGCCGGTGCCAGATCGATGTGCCAGCGAAGACGCTAGGCCCTTTAAGGGGGGTGGAGGTGTGGAAGCCGTCCCACATCGGTTGGAGGAGGGAACGAAGCCTGCCATATAAGTGGGGGTGGAAACTCTTCCTAGTAAGAGGCCTTTTGGGGGGGCACGGGGATAGCCCTCGCCAAGAACAAAACCGGGGCGGGTTTCGGAGTTGGGCCACCCAGAACCGGACAATATCTTACTACGGCGTCGGTCCCGGGCTGTTACATACTATCTTTTTTTTTTAGGTAACTTTACCATTTCCCCAGTATCATTCTTTTTTAGAGCATTCATTTCCTCTTAAACTGCTACCCTCTATCTTGAATCAGCAAAGGCTTCTTTCTTTATCCATTGAAATTTCTATTTTTGACAATATAGTAGTAAAGGTATAAAGTGTAAAAGATAACTTTTCATAGGAAACAAACCTCAATATAGGATGTTGGGTACAAGATCTAATCCCTTTTCTAAAAGCAATAGGAAGATCCAAGTCATAGTTTTGAGTCTCGGTAATAGGTTAATTTAGGCCACTAGCTTCATTACCTTAAGAACTGAAGTTCACGTCGGATTGGCCTTATTGAGTTTGTTTCCTCTATAAGTAAACTAGCAAGGGAGATGGTCTAGTGTTTTCCCCCCTAATTGAGAATTATTTTCCATGTTTTTATTGTTTCCCTGTGAGATATACTATTCAACAATGTTAAGCAGTAGAGTCAAGGATGATGGTATATGGAGAAGTGAGACAATTTTTGCTTTAGTTGTATCCCATGACTTATCTTCCCCTAAAAACTCCCCTTAAAGATAAGTGTTTTGAAAGAAAGGTTTAAACTCAACAAAAGATACATCCATGGATACAAAAACATGACGAAAAGATGGAGAATAACACATGTCAACACATGTAAACACATTGAGTGGGAGAACACCCAATGAAAACACATTTAACAACTTTAGGATCAAGTTTGGAATGAGTGTGTAAGTGAGTATGAACAAGCACAATACAACCAAATGTCTTGAATGGAAGATAGGACATACCCCAAAAGGTTAGGTATATTTGTAGAAGAGTTGACATTGGAGGGAAAAAATTGAGGACTCTAGAGGGTATTCTGTTAATAAGATATGAGGCTGTAAGGATAGTTTCACACCCAAGGTATCTTAGAACATTTATGGTAAATATTAATGCTCTAGCAACCAAAAGGAGATGACCGTTTTTCCTCTCAACTATACCATTCTGTTGGGGTGTATCTGTACATGAACTTTGGTGAATTATCTCATTGGTTTCAAGGTAGGCACTAAGAATGGAATTAAAAAACTCTTTACCATTATTAGTTCTAAGTGTTTAGATAAATTGAGGTTTTACCATTGAATGGAAAGATTGGAATACTCTTGCAGCCTCATATTTTTCTTTAAAGAAATAGACCTAACAGACACAAGTGTGATCATTAATAAAAGTGATGAATCAGTGTGTTCCAAAAATGTTTTTTTTTATGTAGGAGAGCCCCTATATGTCACTGTGAATTAGAGAGAATGGATAGGACTTTTTATAAGATTTGGTTAGAAAAGATGCACCAGTGTGTTAGCAAGTAGAAAGATTTCACAACTGTAGAAATTAGGATTTTTATTAATAAATACTCTTGGGAACAAATGTTTGAGATGATAAGAATTAGGATGACCTAGCCTATAATTCCATAACATTATTGTATCATTATTGGAAAAAATGAGAGATTAACTCTCAAGTATAATAGCATGCCCTTTCATGTTATTTTCATTCTTAAAATAGTAGAGTCCATCTTCCTCTCTAGCATTGCCAGCCATCATCCCTGAGATTAGTTCCTAAAGTTCACAACCAATAGAAAAAAAACTTAGCAAGGCAATTTAATTCAAAGATTAGCTTGCTAATATAAACCAAATTACGTGTCAGGTTTGGTACATGAAGAACAGACGAGAGAGAAATATTCTTGGAAACGTGAATTGATCCTCTCCCAACAACTAAAGAATATGTGCCATTAGCTACCTTAACTCTAGACATCCCAGACTTTGGCATATAGGAATTGAGTAAGTATAGATTACTTGTTATGTGATCAATATTCCAGATTATTAGAGATGTCCAAAGGAACAAGTAGGTTAGGCTAATATGAGGCCCCATAGAGTTAATTAACTAAGCTATGATGATTAAGTTGTTAAGTTCCCAATTTACATACTATGGGTCTTCCACATTAGGCTATTTAATGTCTCCAGTGAGATATCCTAATTTCCTTTTATTCGGATAATTAAAAGAAGTGAGCGTGGCCATTGAAGCAAATTTTTGCCATCAAATTTGTGATTAGTAATCTACAATGTAGATCATTCTCCAAAATTCTATGAAATCACCGGTGATTTAGTAGATCTAGATCAAGTTAAAGTCTCTTTTCTTGAACTCATGTCTTAACCGAATAGGTGAAAATGGCAATGAATAATACTAGAACAACTAAAGACGACAAACCTCAATTGGACAGATGAAGATGGCAATGTTTGAGATCGCGAGAGTCTTCTGTCGTGATGGTTGAAGTCACAATGCCAACGACGAAATCGTGATGGCATTTGAAATCACAATTATTGACAATGCTGACTATGAAGATCAATTAATGACTAACTATGAAGAATCGACGATCGACTGATTACGAGCAATCGACAATTAACTTTTGTACTTGATGAGTGATCGACTTTGAACGAACGTTAATTTTCAAGTTTGATGAACGAAATTGACTCTAGAAGCATGGTCAATTCTAGAGATTGATGGATGAAATCGATTCTAGGTGAATGGTTGATTCTAGATCGATGGATAGAAGACTCCCGATTTGACAAAAATTGAACAAACGACACTGAAATTGATCAATTTGGTGAAATGGCTAAGACTACAATTAATTAAACTATGACGAATCAGCAAAAAAATCAGACAGGAATGGGCTAACAAGTGACCTACTCTGATACATAAAGTATTTCTTATATATATCTAATGAAGGTATATACTCATATTTATACACAGAGTAGGAAATCCCTATGTGGCATAGCTAATAAAAAAGAAAACAAATTCCTAAAATTAGGAAACTAATTCTTAAAAATTAGAAGCTAATTTAACACATTCCGATCTATGATGATTTGAGATATCCTTTCCAAATCACTTTATGATTTATCCACATATATTATATAATATGCATAATATTACATAACATATAACACAAATCAGTACATATATAAAATACTATTAAAATAATACTGTTTGTGTATATTATAATATATATAATATATTATATTATATTAATTATATATATATAGTATTATGTATATTATAATATTTATTGTATTATATATTATACATAATATATACATTATCTTTTTGGATGCTTAGGAACTAAAAAATAAATTAATCATGTCAACATGAAACCAACCCAATTTAAGCTAACCTAAAAATCAAATTAAAAGTATGGGGTTGGGTCAATTCGATTTGGATCAATTCTGGTTTTAGGTCCAATTTTCGAGAATAAAAAAAATTAGTTCAGTTTTAGATTAGGTATGAACTCAAACTAAACTGATTCATGCACACCTCTTCCAAATATATCCCATTGAGTCTATCTTTCCGTCATAGAACATGAACTAAGAAGGAGAGAAATTTCATGGCAGCTTAAGCACTTTTATATCTTTATTGAACGAGAAGGATGATATCTGCCCTAAGGTTGTTCTTGCAATATCGCGGGCAAAATGGCCACTTTGATTTGCCCAATTCACTAGTTGTTTGATTACTTAGCCTTTTATATCCCTATTCTATTGATTATCATCAAGTCGATGGCAGGTTGGATTCCTTGGTCTTGACTAGGCACTAGTAAGTTGGGAGTCTATACTAAAATGCCTTATCTACTTTCAACTAACTAGGGAATTTGATCATTCCAATGCTTTGTGGCATTTTCTATCCTGCCTTGGTGAAAGATTGTTGTTTGCTTGGGTTTGTCAAGAGCATTGCGACTGTGTTTGAATAGTGGCATTGAAAAAATGTTGTCTCACCAACTCTTCCACTTAAGCGTAGCTGGTAATTAGGTCGAGTTCCTGAATCTTGATCTCCACCTGAAACTGACTCAAGGTCAACCCCTTGAGTGGGAAGATCGTTGTTTGGCTCACCAGAGTGATAGTTATCCCAACCAATTATCTGTTCAAGGTCGCAGGACACTTCCACTCTAATTCTTGGTGGTCTAGTTGCTAGTTGGTCATAGGAAACACAACCACTCACACCTTTGTGGCTAGCTTATGAAGATACATTGCTTCTCTAGTTCATCTTGCTCTAGTAGTGATAGTTAGCGGGATTAGTAATCATTTCCCACAAATGGCGCAATTGAAGTGTTAAAAGTCTCAGAGTCCTCAATATAAAGAATTTGATAAACACTCTTGATTGTTGTTTACTGAAATAATTGGTCCTTCTTTACCACACATGTAAACACTTATTCCCTTCTCTCGCTTTCTTTGAACACCTAAATAGCACTATTCATGTGGGTAGAGTATGGACGGTTGCCTACTCGATGATCAAGTTAGGCATTTAAATGTTAAGAGGTAATGAAATTAGTGTGTGAAGCATATCCCATTTCTTGTTTGTCATATGCTAATTCATATAGGATTTAGGCTAAACCCATAACCGCTATCTCGAATGATTGGACCATTGTCACGCCCCGAGTCCGGGGACCCGGGGAGTGAGTGTAAGACAAGCATAATATGAAACACACATTACCGGATCAGAGCTAACGCACCAGTCACGCAGTGGACCTACAAAATACAACTGCTATATAACGGCCTAAAAACTGGACTTAAGGAGGGTACCTAATAATAACCTGTGCAATATAAATATCATCCATCATTCCACACTTTCTTCATCATCCAAACAATCCCATTCATCACAAGTATGCTAAAGAAAGCATGAAATCATCCACTATAGGGAATTCTCTTTAAATATACAATTTAAGGCCTTATGGCCATTACAAACTTTAAATGTAAACAAAA
>JAVXUM010189067.1:0-10747 GCA_035590655.1 Pouteria glomerata
ATTTTCTAAAAATAAAAAAATAATAATTGTAAACAAAATTATCTTACCAAACGCTGTTTCAGTTTTCATTTCAGAAAGGAAAAATGACAACAGAAAACACAAAACAGAAAACAATAACAAAAAAACAAAAACAGAAAAATGACAGCGTTACCAAACGGCCCCAACGTTAATTTTTTGTGTTTGGAAAGAAAAAAAATTAATTTTTTTAGTAACTAACTTTTTAACTTTTTATTAATTTGACATTTTTTTCCTTCATCTTTTAAAAGAAATTTAAAATATAAAAAAAAAGTGATTTTAGTCATTTTTAAAAAAAACAAAAAAAAAGTTGAGCACCTAAAGCTAAGTAGCTGATTACTTCCCAAAGGAACCCTAAGTCCTTGATAGAGACCATACATAAAATCAATTTTATATTCAAATCAATTATTGAATTAGTTATATTATTATTACCATATCTATTTGAAGTGAATTTTTATGTAATTTTAAAGTCGGGCGTAAAAACACATAAAATGTTGAGGGTTATAGGATTTAACTTGCGGTACAAAATTATCAGTTTGGTGATTTTATTTCAGACAGATTTCTGAGGCTAATTTTGATTAGGTTTTTTTATTTCTATATATTTGGATTGTGTTATACATCATAGTTAAATTTAAATATTAAGGTTTTTAATAAGTATTGGTTAAGATATGATGGGTGAGAAATTTCAAACTAGGACCTATTACGAGCATACCCTCCGTGGTTCGGATCCTTAGGCTTGGGGTGAATCGGAACTCGATCGGGGCAGAGCCCATCCCTGAGCTCAATAACCCAGAAGACTTGAGCTTGTATGTAACGGTCGAATCGAACCTCCGCGATTTACGCCATCACCTAAGCACAACTAACGACATTTCCCAAATATGGATAAGGAAGGGACCATAGAATCCGGAACCTGAGTAAATTGACACTAATCTCCAATACGTAAAGAATTGATATATAAGGAGGAGAATCCAATTGAAACAGGTGAGAAAAATTTTTACCCTATTATCAATCTGCCATATTAATAAACAATCTTCCCGACTAATTTGAGCGTCGGAGGTTCTTTGGCAAGCATCACACCGGTATTCTTGGCGGACAGATTTTCATTATTTCTAGCAGAGCGAGTTCTTGGAGGCCCAGATCGAGGATCGCGAAAAATCAGCATCAACAATTGGCGCTGTCTGTGGGAAGAAGTTTTATTTGGGTTCTCAATTTTTATGGTTTAAACTTGATCCCGCGTTCAAACAGGCAGAGATCAATCAAATCCGATGATAGAGGATCCAGTCCAAGGCAACGATAGAATATTGGCTATGGAGAGGCAGTTTACTGACATGGCTACGACAATGCAAGCCCTGATGGAATAGAACCGAATACTCATGGAACGCATGGAGTGTATAGCACCAGTGCAACTGCCACCTCCTCCACAACACTTACCCATCAATAATGGGTGTAATGAAGGCACTGTTCATAATGATGGGGAAGGGAGAGTAGTAGAAGAAAATGACGCGCATGTTCTTTCTTGCTGAAATGGCCCACCGGCAGAAGCCGAGAGTAAAATTGTCCCGCACCGTCCTAGAGAGACAGAAAATATGGCGGTGGAAGAAAGGATCAGGGCTATGCAGGCCCAAGTCGATAGAGTGATGGCGGCCGTCCAGCAGCCGAATTCCATTGAGGACATCGTGGACAAAATCGAAACTCCTTTTACCCGGGAGGTGATGGATTGTCCATTACCTCCAAAATTCAAGATGCCCATGATAGATCTGTATGATGGCTCAAAGGATCCACTTGATTACCTAGATGCCTACAATTCAGCTATGCACCTCTATGCGGTCCCTGATGAGATCAAGTGCCGAGTTTTCTCTATCACACTGAAGGGGCCGGCGAAGGCGTGGTTTAACAAGATTAAACCAGGGTCCGTTAGCAGCTTTAAACAGCTGAGCAAGCAGTTCGTCTCGCATTTCATCGGGGGGCAATGACAGAGGAAACCCCCGGCTCATCTTCTGACTGTTAGGCAGGGGCGAGACAAAGTTTTAAAGGAATATGTGAATAGATTCAACCAGGAGATGTTGGAAATTGAAGAAATTAAAGGTAATGTGACTATCAAGGCCTTCATGAGCAGTCTCAGACCTAGGCGGTTTGCCTTCTCCCCGGCTAAAAAGCCCATGGAAGATATGACCGAGCTGATGTCGTGAGCTCAGAAATATATGAATGCCGAGGACGCTATGAAAGCGAGAAGTGACAACGAGACACCACGGTCTGACAAGAAACGCCAGGGGGAGACCAAGCCTGAGCAGGAGGCAAAGACCGCTCGGACATATGGGATTAGAGACAAGAAGGATTACAGAAGAGACCCACCTATAAGAACCGACTGGGGATTCATCCCTTTCAACTCAAGGATGGAACAAGTCCTTCATACTATCTAGAATGACCTGGAATTTAGGTGGCCGAAAGGAATGAAAGCTCCATCAGGCTCAAGAGATAGATCAAAATATTGCCTCTACCATCGTGACCACGGGTGCGACAGGGAGGAATGTGTGGATTTGAAGATGTTGGTGGAAAGGTTGATCAGAAAGGGCAAGTATAACGGGTTCATAGCCGGCCAGCCAAGAAAACGGTGGGATAATAAGAGAGCGCCACCAAAGAACTCACCAGGCAGAAGCCCAGGAATGAGGTAACCCGCCCAGAGACCATTAAGTGAGATAAAGGTCATATCTTGAGAGTTGGTTGGGGGAGGAGAGTCTTCAATGGCAAGAAAGAAGTACGCCAGAAAACTAACAGGGGTTGAAGAAGTAATGGTAACTAAAAACTCGGTAAAAAAGTACAAGTTGATGCTCTCCTCTATTACTTTCACTGAAGAAGAAGCTCGGGAGCTGAGCATCCTCATGACGACCCATTGGTGATATTAGCTATCATAGCTAATTTTTAGATCTATAGGATCCTGGTGGATAGCAAGAGCTCGGCCGATATCCTGTATTAGGGGGTTTTTGCAAAGATGAATATTGGGAAAAACAAACTACAGCCAATCTGCTCCCCCTTGATTGAGCTTACCGGTGATCGCTTGGAGTCTCTCAGGTTAATCGCCCTTCCTATCACTTTGGGCACAGAGCTCGTCCAAGCCACTAAAATGGTGACATTCTTGGTGGTAGACTCCCATTCGGTATACAATGTGATACTAGAGAGGACCACCCTGAATCAATTCAAGGCTATGACATCGACCTATCATCTCCGCCTTAAATTCCCTACGGAGAATGGTGTAGGTTGTGTGAAAGAGAACGAGAAAACTACCAGGGAATGTTACATCGCATCCTTAAGAAAAGATGCTTGTCAGGAGACCATGGTAATTGATGAATTAGAGGTCCGGGATGAAGAAGAAGTAAAGAGGGGAGAACCAGGTGACGATCTTGAAGATATGGTTGTGGGCAACCCCGAGCTCGGACAGATGGTGAAGATAGGGGCTTCCGCCCCAGATAAGCAGAAGAAAGAACTCAGAACCTTCCTGAAGCAGAACTCTGACGTGTTTGTGTGGACTCACAAAGTATGCTCGGCATTAATACCAGGATTATGGCTCATCGTCTCAACATCCTCCCTTAAATGAGACAAGTAAAGCAGAAAAGAAGAATCATTGCTTCAGATTGGAACTAAGCCATAGCCGAGGAAGTAAACAAACTTCTTCAAGCTAAGTTCATACAGGAGGTGCAGTACTCGACCTGGTTCTCCAACCTGGTAATGGTAAAAAAGTCAAATGGGAAGTGAAGGATGTGCGTGAATTTCACAGATCTAAACAAGGCATGCCCAAAGGACAGCTTCCCTCTTCCGGTAATCGACCAGTTGGTAAACTCGATGGCCGGACATCAAATGCTATCATTCATGGACGTATTTTCGGGATATAACCAGATTTGGATGGCAGAACAAGACCAGGAGCATACATCGTTCATTACCCACCAGAGCCTCTTTTGCTATGAGGTCATGCCCTTTGACCTAAAGAATGCCGGAGCCACTTACCAAAGATTGGTCAATTTCATGTTCAAATCCCAGATCGGGCGTAATGTAGAGATGTACGTGGATGATATGTCAGTGAAGAGCAAGAAGGCTTCCGAGCACGTAACCGACCTGGATGAAACGTTTAGCACACTTTTGAAGTTTCGAATGAAGCTGAACCCAGCCAAATGCACGTTTGGCATGGCCTCAGGAAAGTTCATGGGATTTATGGTATCTAGCCGAGGTATTGAAGCCAACCCAAAGAAGGTTCAACCCATTTTGGAGATGCAATCTCCCAGGACAACTAAAGAAATACAAAGGCTGGCAGGATGCATGCAGCCCTCAATAGGTTCATATCGAGGTCTTCCGATAAATGTCTACCTTTCTTCAGGACATTGAGAAAGGCTTTTGAATGGAATGAAGAGTGGGATGGAGCCTTCCAACAATTAAAACAATACTCGGGGGCAGTGTCTTTGCAAAGCAGGACTACTTCGGGAGAATTGTTGTACCTGTACTTAGCAGTGTCCTCTACAACGGTCAGCTCAACTTTGGTTAAAGAAGAAGATGGGGTGCAGAAACTGGTATATTATACTAGCCAGGCATTTGAGGCCCCGAGGAGAGATACCCGAAGATAGAACTACTAGTTTTTGCCCTGGTAAACGCTGCTTGGTGACTAAGACCATACTTCCAAACTTACACTATTGTAGTCCTGACAGATCAGTCCTTAAAAACGGTGCTTCACAAGCCAGAATGTCAGGAAGACTGATCAAGTGGTCAGTGGAATTGAGCCTGTTTGACATATAGTATAGACCTCGGTCATCGATGAAAGGTCAGGCGGCCACCGATTTTATAGCAGAATTCACAGAGGCGCCGAGGGAACAGCCCGAGGAAGAGGATCTACAGCAGACCTGGATTTTGAACGTTGACGGTTCATCTACAAAAAAGGCCAGAAAATTGCTCTTAGATTCAACTTTCCTGCCTAGATAACGAGGCGAAATATGAAGCTCTGATTGTCGGATTACAAATGGCCAAAAAGATGGGAGCAGATCAAGTCACGGTGCGTAACGATTCCTAGCTTGTTGTTGAATAGGTGAGAGGAGATTTCGAGGCCCGCGAAGACATTATGGCAGAGTACTTCGAACTAGCAAGGAGCCTAACAAGAAAATTCTCCAGCGTCGTGCTGGCTTGAGTGCCTAGAGAGGATAATGACGAGGCTGTTCGGTTGGTAAAGATAGCTTCGTTAAAGGAGGGGAACCTTGGAGTGCCTGTGGAAGTCCTGCAGATGCCAAGCATCTAGACAACTGACGTGTTGTAGATTGAGGTGGAAGTAGTCTAGGCCCAGCCAATAAAAGAATACCTAGCCAAGGGAAATTTGCCAGCCGATCTAAACGAACAAGGGAGGATCAAGTTCCGAGCTATAAGGTATTCCTTGATCAATGATGTGTTATATAGGAAAAGTCATACCATGCCTTTGCTAAGATGCGCAAATGAAGAAGAGGCTGAATACATCCTTAAGGAGATTCATGAAGGTGTCTGCAGAAACCACTCTGGATGGAGGCTGTTAGCCAAGAAGGCCCTACGAGCAGGGTATTACTGGCCGACCATGTAAAAAGACGCTCGGAATTTGGTGAAGAGGTGTGATAAATGCCAGAGGTTCTCTAATGTGCCGAAGTTGCCCACGCAGGAATTGTCAACAATCCAAAGCCCCTAGCCATTCGCCCAGTGGAGAATCGACATTGTGGGGCCATTTCCCCTAGCAAAGGAGCAAAGGAGGTTCATTTGGCAAGGAATTGTTAGCAATCGACTATTTTATAAAGTGGGTTAAAGTTGAGGCCTTGCCGAGCATCACAGAGTAGAACATGAGGAAGTTCCTTTGGCAAGGAATTGTTAGCAGATTCAGAATACCAAGAGTGGTGGTAACTGATAATGAAAAGCAATTCGAGGGCAAGCAATTCAACGAGCTCTGTGAGCAACTTAATATCAGCCACCACTACTCCTTCTCAGAACACCCACAGGTTAATGGATAGGTGGAAGCGGCCAACAAAACACTCCTTAAAGTCATCAAGACTAAGATAGAGAAAGCGAATGGACTGTGGGTAGACGAACTGCTAAATGTATTGTGGGCCTATAGGACGACAGAGGGAACTCTCATTGGCCATACCCCCTTCTCCCTTATCTTTGGCACAGAAACGGTTATACCTGTGGAGATCGGCCTACCTAGCCCGAGGGTCAAGCACTTCGATCAAGAAGCTAATAAGAAGTCCCTAGAAGAGGAAATCGATCTGTCGGAAGAAAGGAGGCTGCACGCGGCCGTGAAGATGGCAGCTTACCAGTAGAAGGTCAAGCAACACTACGATAAGAGAGTCCAACCACGATATCTAAAGGTCGGTGATTTAGTCCTTAAGAAAGTTAATCAGTCGACTAGGGATCCTTGTGAGGGGAAACTCGGGCCAAACTGAGAAGGACCCTACATCGTCGACTAATTCACAAGGAAAGAGACATATTGGTTGAAGGACATCAGCGAAAAGAAATTGCCACACCCTTGGCATGAAGACCACTTGAAATTTTATTATGTCTGATTTAACTGCACAAGTTGATACGAGTATTCACAGTTTTTATGAAAATATTTTGGAATTTTTTTAGTTGACATGCTTTCTGGCCATCGATTATAACAATCATTATATGCGGGTGAACTGAAATTAATTTAAGAAGCTCCAAGGGTCAATTGCCCAGGCCACTCAAAGACAGATCGACCTTTGAGATCAGTTGGCAAAAAAAAAAGAAAAAAAGCTCAATGGGCCGAGCGCTTAAGGCCATTCAAAAAAGGATCGATCCGCGAGATCGGCTGGAAAAGGAAGAGCCCTAAGGTCGAGTGGCAGGCCACTTAAAGACAGGTCGACCTTTGAGATCGGTCGACAGAAAATAAGCCCCATGGGCTGAGCGCCCAAGGCTATTTAAAAAGGGACTGATCTGCGAGATCGGTCAGAAAAGAAAGAGCCCCACGGGTCGAGTGCCCAGGCCACTCAAAGATAGGCTGACCTTTGAGATTGATCGGCAGAAAATAAACCCCATAGGCCGAGCGCCCAAGGCCATTCAAAAAGGGACTGATCTGCGAGATCGGCCAGAAAAGAAAGAGCCCTACGGGTCGAGCGCCTAGGTCATCCAAAGATAGATTGACCTTTGAGATCGGTCGGCAGAGAAAAAGCCCCATGGGTTGAGCGCCCAAGGCCATCCAAAGACGGTTGGTCCTTGAGATAGGTCGACACGAAGGGGGGTCTTCCCAGCCAAGAACCCAAGGGACCACTCGATAACACGGTCGATCCAAAAGATCGGTCTGCACTAAGGAATAGTCCGCTAGGCTATGCATTAGCAACCAATCGAGATTCGCCGATCAGTGAGGCTGGTCGGCGCGATGGGAAAGTCTACTAAATGTAGATAACCCTAAAGACCGATCGGCCGTTCTGTTAACCCATGGGATCAATATTCACGAAGGGAAATGACAAGCAGCCGAATAAAACGATTTGGACGAAAAGGTAACATCAGCTTAACTGATGCCATGTCTCCAAAAAATTGAGGTATGATCAATTTCCATTATATACTTGGGAGGATTAGTTTGTTTTTAACAAGGTAGTAGATGGACGTAAGGACATTAATCATGCTAATCTGACTGCTTGAGACTACTCTGCCAGGAGTACCTGAAAAGGCAAAAGGCGTAGGCCTCTTATAACATTCACAATGATGAAAGTTCGAAACGACATGTATAAGCGTATGTAAAAAAAAAAAAAAAATAGCTTTCATTCATCTCAAAATAAAGTTTTATTACAAAAAAAAAAAAAAAAAGACAGAGGGAGGGGGACTAAGTTGCCCCGCCATCACTCTTAGGACTGAGAGAGGATTGGTCTCGATAAGAGCCACCCAAGGCTACGACCCTAGAAAGGTCTAAGTCTGGGTACAACTCGGAGATTTCCTTTTTGGCGTCATTGAACCCATCGACGTAGGTCTCAGCCAGCCAAGTTTGGACGTCGTCCCCTTCCTTAAACTCCTCTATGGCCTTAGCCCTTTCACCCTCAATCTGCTCTCGGAGCCCCTCCAACTGTTTATCTTTATTTGAGGCCAACTAAAGCGCCTGCTCTTTAAGTGCAGTCTCCGCAGCCTATGAGGTAGACAGGTCGTAGGCTCGAGAAAGTGCCTCCTTTCGAGTCACATTGGCCTGCTCCAAGTCAGCCTCGCAGATGGTGACCTTTGCCTCGAGCTGCTTTAACTTGGCCTCGAGATCGGCCACCCTTCTGTTGAAAAACTTATTTTTTGTGAGCTCTACTGAAAAGTGTTGTTTACTCTCCAGGGATCGAGTGCCGAGCTCCAAGGTAAAGAACATCACCCACGATAGTGAGAACGAAGTGAATATGTGTATATATGCGTATATATAAAGCAAGTAATAGTTAGGTAATCTACCTTGGCCAAGTCGTGAGCTATACATTGGGCAAACACTGTATGAGAAAGATCCCGCGTTCGTTCTAGATCGGCGGGCATCGCGATATCTTGCATCCTCTTCACTGCCAACCCTCTGTTGTCGAGAATATTGAAGGGAAGGTTGGCTGGTGAAGAGGGAATGCGAACTTCATTCTCAGCGGGAATCGAGGTAGGAGGGGTCGGCGGAGACATCTCGAAGGCAGAAGGAGTTATGGACGTGGGCGGTGGAGTTTGGCCCTCAGCGATAGGAGCTGAGATCGGCAATTGGTCCTGTTTGTCTGCTTTCGGGACCCACTCCTCAAAAGTGCTTGTGTCAGCCAACTTCTGTTTCTTTCGATCCTCGAGTCTGACCCCGAAGATGCCTTCCTCCCAGAACTCTTGAATTTTTCCTTGTTAAATTTCACAGCTTCGGCAGATGAGAAATCTGCTACGTCCAGATCAGAGTCTTAAAAAAAAAAAAAAAAAACGTGTTAGCCAGCTAATATGACCGAAATACATCGAGTAATTATCAAAACTCACTCCTCTCACGTTCAAATTCAAGTGCCTATACTCGGCCAAACTTTCAGCTGTCAGTAGAAAAGAGTAATGATACAGAGACGATTCTCGCGCGAGCCTAATACGCTTAAACTGTTCATTGGTAACGTGAGGTCGAGCCCTAGCTGAAAAATAGAGGAGCAAGAAAGAGGAAAATGTGGGTCAAAATACAAAGAAAATAGGGGAAAGGCGCAGCCAAATAACCCAAACCCTTCTTACTCTCTTCAGATGGGCGACCCCAGGATAGAGGGCAACGAACTTTCTTTTCTTCCTCGGTCTCCCAGGGGCAGAATTCCCATCTCTTGCCATGTAGAAAGAAGAAATGGTATTTCTAATTCTTAATGGAGGAAGGGTATCCGACCACTAGATTCAGTTCCTTTGATCACGCAGCAAAATAATACCACCCACGACCAGCTTTGACGACCCTGTAACAGTACAAGAATTCGTCTGCGGTGATATGCTCGTTGGTGGTTACCTTCCAAATCATAGCACAACCCGCCAGAATTTTCCATCCATTAGGAGTAAGTTGAGCTGGGTTGATGTTTAGTCTGGCCAGAACCTCCCTGATCAGGTGAACAAGAGGAAACCGAAGCCCGCTGGATAAAGCGGCATCATAAACCGTAACCACATCGGGCATAATTGGCAAGCCAGTCGTATCGTCCGGTAGGCCAAATTTTTGGGCGGTTGAAAAGACTTCAATATCTTTTTCAATCGCCGTTTATCAATTATAGAAAAGATGTTGGTACAATCGAGATTTGCGGGATCCCAATTCAAATCGGTGCCCGTGGCTAAGTCACGTGATAAGCCAGGGGTGTCTATCTTAAAGGACCCCTCACTCTCGCTTTCTGAAGCCATAATTACCTTTCGGCGTGGGGGCATAATAGTAGGAATGCTGGGAAGAAAGGACCTAGAAGAGTAATGCTCAAAAATCAATAATGTGGCTACTGAGTTTAGAAGATCGGAGTCAGGGAGAAAACCTAGGATATTAGGAAGACGGTGCTCTCTCTAATAAAACCACAGACAACGATGGAAGAAATGAAGCATGTACTTAGGAAAAGCAAGTGCTTACCGAGAAACTCAAAGCAATTCAGAGAATCTTTGCAAGACTGAAACAGGACGCTAGTGTTTGTTCGCTTTAACGATAGAAGGAAGGGCACAGAGAAACCCAAACCTTGCAACTAAAGATAGCGCCACAATTTTCAAAATTCCACAAGCAGGATTGAGGCATATGGCAAGTGTTAGAGAACCTCGAATGGCAACTCGCGCGTTCGATAGAGGTGTGGTAAGAATGTCAAGTAATGCGACAATCAACAGCGGCGGGCAATGATGGATGGCAGTGGGGCATTAAATGCTTACGTGGCCTAAGGATAATTTAACCACCAGACTCTCCAACTCTGCTTGCAGAGTTAAGGATTCGGGGGCATCTGATGGGTGAGAAATCTCGAACTAGGGCCAATTACGAACATACCCTTCACGTTTCAGATCCTTGGGCTTGGGGTGAATCGGAACTCGGTCGAGGCAAAGCCCATCCCCGAGCTTAATAACCCAGAAGGCTTGAGCTTGTACATAACCGTCGAATCAAACCCCTGCGATTCGCGCCATCGACTAAGCACAAGTAACAACATTTCCCAAATATGGATAAGGAAGGGACCACGGAATCTGGAACCTGAGTAAATTGACATTAATCTCCAATACCTAAAGAATTGATATATAAGGAGGAGAATCCAATTGAAACAGGTGAGAAAAATTTTTG
>JAVXUM010189109.1:0-10745 GCA_035590655.1 Pouteria glomerata
GTTCTAAAAATATTTTTTATATGAATGCATATTAGACAAAGTTAACTAAGTTTTTTTTTAATTTTAAAAAAATAATATTAAACGTTTAATTTTAATGTACTTAAATTAAAAATTAAAAATAACATTCTATAAAAATTTAATTTTTTTTAATTCATACACTTTTATATTTTTTGTGTTAGAATTTAAGATATATTAGAGATAAAAAACCTAAAAAATTTAAATTTGAGATATCTTTAGCTATTGAATTCATTCAATGATCAGAATTATTTTTTATTTTTCTTTGCAATCTAATTATTTTTTAGATCACTTCACATGAAAACACAATCTTTTACTCTTCTTATATTTTGTTAAATAATAAAATTTTACATGTTTATTAAAAACAAAATAGATACTTTAACCTCTTTTATTTTTATAGTTTTTATGTAGGTTTATTTTACAAATTTATATTTGAATTATTTGCAGACCAAATTATATTTCTGTATTTTTAGGTATCGGTAATTTTTAACTTTTGAAAAAAATTAAATTTAAATAAAAATAAGATAAAAAAGTTGAAAAAAACTTAAAATCAAATTAAGGGATGAGCGATCCGTGTTTTACATGGGCATTTACTAGTGTATATATATGTTATTTTACATGAAAGGAAAAGAAAATCAGAGGACCACTGAAAAAAAAAAAAAAAAGAAAGAAAGAAAAATAGGAGAGAGAAAGTGAGGGTTGAGTTGGGGAGTTTAGGGATAGCAAGGCTTTGACAATTTTGACGTTGTGATTAGCATGGTAATGTCAGATTGTAAAAATTCTACTCGAGGTGAGAGATACAGAAAGAGTAAAATTTTAAGTTTTGGAGTTTCTTCATATCCGAGTTAAGGAATTAATATATTATTTATATTTTTATAATGTCTTCTTTAATAGGAAATGACCATGAAAATGATTTTGGCATATTTTGAAAAAAAAATTAAAATTTTAAGCCTACCCTAATTTTTCTTTAAAAAAGAAAATGTAAAATAAAGAAATTGTAGGCTCGCAACTTCCTTGATTGAGCTGATTTTACCTTTTTTTATTATAAAATATTATAAAATGCTAATCTATATATAATATATTTAATAGAGGTGTCATTCTGGGTTAAAGTTTATATATTAGTAATTTAATATTAAATTTGATAGCTGAGTTTTTAATGACACTATATTGTGATTATATGTTCTATTCAATACTAAGATATGCTGTAATATGTTATGTGTTCATTGCGAAACAGATAATAATAGTTAAAACTAAATGGACGGTAACAACAATGGAGACATAAAATTATGAAAACTAATACACTCAAAAACATTTTCTTAATCTTTAATAAGGAGAAAAGTGAAACTTAAGAAAATGCTGATTTTAGATAAAGCGAAAATACTATATATAATAGGGAAGGTTAAAAGATACCCTTAGGTTGAAAAACTTTAAACCTGCACAGGGTTGGGTAATCATGCTCATCGACTAGTACTCTACAATGATGATAGAAAATGATAAGACTAATCGTGGCCCCTAGACTCTGGTCTATACATGACAACGTAAGGATGCCTCGCGACCCGTATACATACATACGAATCTGCGATGATTTGGACTACTACTCTTATTGTGGGAAAGTCTGACAGAGTATCCTTGCCCCACCTTGGGAAAAAAATAATAAATGAAAAAAGGTTAACAAAAGAAAGAAAAGTTACGAATTTATGTTGTCCTATTCTACGATGCATTGATGTATTCAATAATTTCTTATTATATTCATTGTTCTATGTGAGTTATGTATTGATGTATTCAATAGTTTTCTATTATATTCATCTTTTTATGCAATTTATAAAATGCATTATAAAAAGTATATTTCTATACATCGTGAGCACAAGTGATTTGGTGCTCACATCCCTACAGACTGTATTGTAGTGGCAGAACTCGAGACTTAGGAAGGTTGGCACTCCCGCTTGGAACCCATAGATTTTTGAATAGTTTTAATTTTATGTTTAAATGTGGTAATCTCAAAAGTTTATGTGCATAGAAGTGTTGCTTTGCAAATAAATAAAATATATGTTATCTGATTTTAATTTAAATCTAAGCGCATATTTTTATTAATAAAATAATCTCTTCTATGATTTACATTAATGTATAATATGATCAGTGGCTCTAAAAAGTAAATAGTAGAACTGTAATGGACAAGGTGCATTGAATTTTTAATTTAAACTCATTTCTTGGATCTCGAGATTTTAGGACGTAATAATAATATATTTGACGGTAACCGGAGATGGGTGGGGGTAGTGGTGATCGTAGGAGGTGGTGGTGGTTGGATGTTAGTGGTAACCAATGGACGGTGATTGTTAATGGTTGTGTAAGAAAATGAAAACTGAGAAAACACATTTTCTATATTTCATAATGTTTAAAAATTTTGAAAACAATTTTCATTTTTTCAAAAACTGAAAACTGAAATCAAATTTGTTAAACGAGTTTTTATATTCAGTTTTCAAAGAAAAAATGAAAACAGAAATAGAAAACTGAAAACAAAATGGTTATTAAACGGGGCCTAAAATAATTATTTTTTTCTTTTTTCTATAGAGTTCCAATTATATAATTTACCCACCAAACTTGACGTGTAGTGCCTCCCAGCCATTTGAGACTTGCTGGAGCAAACGGCACGTAAAACCGAGCCACGGTTGGCTCGGAATGCCCCGGAGTAGATTCTAAGGATAATTTTAAGAAATTAGTCAGAACCTTATAGATTATAAAGTGTTTATGCATTTATGTATATTTACGGTTTAGTTTTAAATTCATCTTATATAAAGTTTTCAGATTTTAATTTGAAATGTTTTTTCATCAATTTCAGGTTTGATGAATTCTGCTGGAGTTTGAAGAAAATGATGCTTCCATGTTTTGCTTCCCAGACTTTGAAGTTGTTATGTTGTCTCAGTTCAATAAAGATTCTACTTAGTTGTACATTTTTAGGGGATTCAACTAAGACAATTGCTTAAGTATTGTAATTAAACTTTTGATGGTTGGATTTTATTAATTTAGTAACTATTTTTGACATTCAATTATGTAAATACTTGTCATAGGATCATATATGTTGTTAGAGGGTTACAGGTTTAATTGAGTAATGTATATTAGGTGATTGTTGACAACCCAATAGAGTAATAGTCGACCGCTTAGAAGCGGTCGGCAAAGAGGTTCAACATTGGAGATAAAGCATGGCCGTTCGAATAGCCGACCGCTTTGAGGCGGTCGGTAAAACCCAAAGTACCTCAACGCTTTGCCAACCGCTTGGCAGCGGTTGTGTTTGGTAATTGCCGACCGCCAGGAGGCGGTCGTTTTTGAGTACCTCCACAACACTTCCGGACCCATTTGACGACCGTTTTTTGCGGTCGTTCTTAGGCGGTCGGCTAAAATCTCTATCGACCCCTCCAAACTCAACCGCCTTTTAGCGGTCGTTGAGCGGTCGACAAAACTATAGACGACCGCTTTTGTTATCTTTACCGACCGCTTTAGGCGGCCGGCGATTGCCGTTCCTGTAGTAGTGTGAGTAAATCTTGGGTGCCTGTCAATGCTTTTGCGTATCGTGTAAGGTTACATCTGAATTCCAACTATTGAGTGTTTGGTTATTGCTGTAGATCTGAAGACCGTAACATGATCAACTGAAGCACGTTGGAAGCTCAATTGGAAAGTTTAATGAATGCATTGATCATAGAGAATACAAGCCAAAGTGAACGAAAATGGAAAAATAGGTACAAGCCACAAAATTGCCATGAAGGAATTAAAATAACGTTTGTACGGTGCATATTTACGTCCAAAAGCTAAGGCCTTTATGAACAGAAATCAATGTAGCGTCCGGACACACACCAATGACAATCCTGTGCATTTTCAGCAGTTAATTTCTGTTATTTTTGGATTTCAAATACTTTTACTATGGTTGCTTAAAAAAGAACGAAACTTTAATAATTTTTAGTGTTGAAATTTTTAGTGTGTTTAATGAAAATTTAAAATTTATAAGAATTTTTAAAAACTTTCGTTATTTGGTAAAACTTGAAAAAAATTTTAAAATTTTGGTTGTTCAATAAAAAAAATTAGAAAAATTTTTAATAATTTTTGGTGACATTGCCAAACACCAAAAAAAAAAAAAAAAAAAAAAAAAAAAAAAAAAAAAAAAAAAAAAAAAAAAATTAGTGCAAAAAAATCCCTAACCTTTGATGACCAAAGGAAACCTATATAGGAACGATCAAAAATCAATATTCATTGATATCTCATCTTCTCCCCTCTTGTATCGAAAAGAATTGTTTACATCCGCCGCATGGTTGAGGCTAAAAGCCAATGAATGAGGTATACTTGTTTCTTGCTTTTATTGTTGAAACTTTAGATTTTTTGCAATTATCGATTTTCTATCCTAAATTGTGAATTAACTTACTCTGTGAATTTCCACTTAAGTTATGCTTGAAATATGAATCTATAGAAAGAAAGAAAAAGTCAAAGAAAATAGTAGAAATATAAAATGAAATGAGAAAGTCAAATTCATTTTATTTTCTTTATAGAGTTAAAAAAATAAGATTAAAATAAATATATATCAATTTATTAACAAAATTTAATTTTTATTTGGTTAAGTGTATAAAAAGTGCATAAATTTTTAATTTGATTTTTCCTTTATTTTTATTTTCCTTTCCCAAATCCAAGTTACAAAGATAGCATTAGAGAATTTCCTCACAACTTCGAATGTATGGTGTTTGAGAGAGAATGAAGCCATTCTAAACCGAGTGAATTTTTAAAGTAAAGTCCTTTTATTTTTAACTCACTAATATTGAGATTAAGACAGAGTAATTGAAAATTGTCATTCAATAAATCACAAGTATGCAATAGAACGCAGTTCTTGGTTCGACTCGTGAAACTCACTGTTTTTTAGTACAAAAATTCTCATTTTACTACATGCAATCATTTCAACCCATTTTTTTTTAGTACGGAAGTCATTCTTCATCACTGAGCTTCCGTAGATTACCTTAGGGAAGACGAAACCTTGTAGTTGTCGGATTTTACTAGTTGATTATCTCTTGCTCTTGGAAGATTGGCTAGAGCATAATCACATATCTAAATAAAAATAAAGATATATAAATTACAGGCCAATGAATAAGTATAAAGGAGACTAAGGTTGTGTCTAGAGTTATATAAATTTATAAAAATTAATTTTTTGTATTTTATGTAGTAAGTAAAAATTTTAAATTTTATAATTTTATAATTAATGTTTGCAGATATTTATAAAATTATATATATATATATATGTATTTTTTTTTTTAAGCCTCAGACGGTGCCTAAAGCAACGAGTCTCAATACTTGTACTAGACTTCAAGAGAGTTGATGATTACGACAAATGAACTCCCGACCAATTCTTTATAGTCTCTATCCAAACTCCACAATCACCAACCTCTGCTTGGAATTTTTCTCCCATAGAATTCCAAGGAGCTCCACTGATAAAAGTCAATTGGAAACTCTATCAAGCAACATCAACCACAACATGGAAGAGTATCATAAAATGTTAAAGCAATTTCACACATTGCTAAGGTGGAGAGGGAGAATATGGAAGCTCCGAGAAGCTCTAGAATGTCAATTCTTTCTCTCTCTTTCTAACAACCCACCTCTCTTCTTGCCCTGTGTGTTTCAAGGTTTAAGCATCCTTAAATTATATATTAGTTTTTTTTTTTTTTTTTTGAAATTTATGAGACTATCAAATCTGCAGTCGTTCGTTGCAGTAATTTCAAGTAAGGACTTGTGTACATAAAGCAAAATATTTAGTAAGAAAATATGTACCAGTTGAACACTGTTCAAATGATTGAAAACTATTAAAGAGGTAGTAAGACTTTTCAAACATTCTAGTTCAAATGGTATACTCCTGTACTCCTTAACTTTACTCCCAAAAATTTGGAGAAACTAGATGGAATGGATATAACTCCAGTCAGCAAATCAAGTCCGATTGATGGGCTTGACAAATGAAAAATAGGGTCCATCAACCATCTAAGAGAATCAAGAAGAAAAGTGTTGTGACCTGGGTATTTATATAATTATTTTATTATTATTCTATTTTGACAATATTTCTTTTGGTTATCCCTTGACCAATGTTAATTATATATCAATTTAATCATACTTACTGTCTTCTAAGGATAAAACAGAGGGTGAGTGAGGAAGAGAGTTTAATTCTGAAAATGCTTTGTTGAACTCGCTTGCTACTTATGCATTACACGAGAGCTATCTATAGAACAAAGGAAGATGAACACACATCATTCTATTAATGCCTCCTACATTTTCAAAAGGTCATTCATGGAAATCAAAAGGACAATACAAAGAACCAGAAATTTCTTATAGTCAATTCATGAACAATCTAGAAGATTTCATTAATTTGGTTTAGTTTCCAACAAGACTTGTAAACCAAATTTGTAACAGCCCGGGACCAACGCCGCTTGAAGATATTGTCCGCTTTGGCCCCTCGGGTCTCTCCCCGGCAAGCTCTCACGGTTTTGTTCTTGGCGAGGGCAACCCCAGTGCCCCCCCAAAACGCGTCCTCAAGGAAGAGGTTTCAACCCCCTACTTATTAGGCAGGCTTCATTCTCCTCTCCAACCGATGTGGGATCTCACAATCCACCCCCTTGGAGGCCCAGCATCCCCGCTGACACACCGATTCGGCACCGGCTCTGATACTACTGTAACAGCCCGGGACCAACACCGCTTGAAGATATTGTCCGCTTTGGCCCCTCGGGTCTTTCCCTGGCAAGCCCTCACGATTTTGTTCTTAGCGAGGGCAACCCCAGTGCCCCCCAAAACGCGTCCTCAAGGGAGAAGTTTCAACCTCCTACTTATTAGGCAGGCTTCGTTCTCCTCTCCAACCGATGTGGGATCTCACAGAATAATTCTGATATTAAATTTTAATTATTTTATATATATTACATTCATATATCTTATATCCATGATCATTATGTTAAGTATTGTTATTATTTAGTTTGTGTTTGGAGAAATAGCTATAAGTTATTATTTTTTTAATAACCAAATTTGTCTTTTTATATTTTAAATTTTTTGTAAATATTAAAAGACAAAAATATCAAATTAATAAAAAGGTAAAAAGTTAGTTTTTTTTTTTTTTTTCAATGCCAAAGACAAAAAAAAATTAACTTTTTAATGGATAATTAATAACTAATTTAAAAAAAAATAATTTTTTTTCTTCCGCAACTCACCCTTAAAACTGCATTGGACGCATTTGCCGACTTCATTTGTGGCCATGTCCATTGCCTGACTGCAATGATATAGTGTTGACATTCGTGAAACACAACTCGAACAATTTTGTAATGTCTTCAAAAGGACCACCCACGATGCGAACGAAGACTGGAGTTTCCTGGTGTGAAAGACGCCCCACCTTTTTCTCTCATGTTTCCCTGGCAAATATGAAGCAGAGTTGCCTTCCTACAATTCAAAAACCTCCTTCCCTAATTTACCGTGACCTTCTTCATTGAATAAAGAAATATTAAATTCATATCACTATGAGAATCCCACCCTTGATTTATCATAATCTTATTCTTATAATTTCGGCGTGAATCGCAGATGAACGGCTATTCAATCGTATCCCACGCTCGGCTAGTTAACTCACGGCCTTTGATTAGGGAGGTCGGAGTTCGACTTGATTAGCTCGATAAATCAACCTACCGACCGAAAGTGACTATAACGTTATCAAAGGCTTATATGTCGTTCATAAAGATAAAGACTCAGAAATCTTACTCACCAAACATTGTTGTCATGTCTTCAAAATGACGCGTCACTTGATGCGAATGAAGACTGGAGTTTTCATGGCTTGAAAGATGTCCCCCCCACCCCACCCTCCACCTCATGTTCCCCTAGCAAATATGAAAGAGAGTTGCCTTCCTACAATTCAAAAACCTCCTTTCAGACTATGCATAATTCAATCCCAAGACTAGCATGATTTTGCATATATTTACCCTTTTTTTTTTTGGGTTACAACTAAGTTCGAGAGTCTCTTATTTCGGCTTTCAGACTAAGAATTTATTATGAGAAAAAAAAAAAAGGAATTTAAAATCATTTTCCATACGTGATTTGTTACGAAAATTGAAAAGATAGAGGCATGTAATTTAAAAAATTAAAAAACTAATTAATTATTAAACATTTTTTTATTATGTTTTTGGATCTATGCAAATAAAAACGTGTATTTGAGATATTTTATTTCTTTTTCTTGTCCTCATATTTTTCTTTTATTTTTTTTTCCTTTCATTTTCTTTTCTCTTACCAAACACACTCTTAGCTTCATGCAACGTCCCCCACAAAATATATGTTCATTTACAGAAGCTAAAAAAAAAAAAAAATGTAAATCTTCTTTCCTTAACTAAGAGAATTCAACAAAATGTAAAAACTATTGGTTGATGTGTGTGTGTATATATATATATGCTTTGGAGCAGATCGGAGAAGATTTTTTTTTTTTAATCAATATATCAAACTCACATTTTTCAAAATATGAAACCCTTCTTAGCACTGTAAGCATAGTCTCACGCCAACTTTGCACGCCAAATTAGAGGTGAAATTAAGATCTCGGTCCATATACACAACCTTAATGTTAGAATATTCTAACTTAAGAATGACATATGATCGCCACGAAAACGTTATGCTTACATCACTGCGTAGGATGGCATGCACAACACTGTTATCACAATTCTTAACTATGATTAGTTTGATTCTTGAGAGAGAGAACTCAAACACCTAACAAGGATTTGACCGTTACAACAACCGCTTATTTTCAGGAGAATTTTGAAAATCTTTAGGAATATATGCTAACCAGTTGTATGTTCATGCAACGCATGAGTAATTTGTATTACTTTTTATTCTTGACTGGGAACGTTAGAGACAAATTATCAAAAAGCTCCTTGGTAAGCAAGAGTGTTAAATACTGTATTTTAAAATTGTGCAAGTAAATTAATGCGCATAATTTAAAAAATTGTCATATCATAAAAATATATATCAAACAAATTTTAATTTATTTTTCTGAATCAAAATGATTACCGTTAAATATATAAATAAAAAAATTTTATGAAACATATATTTGTTGGAAACCTACATTGGTGAGGGGGCTTGAAGAGAGAAATTAGAGGCTTGACTTGTTTTTCTTCATATTTGAAAAACTAATGCTATATTTACACTCTTTTTCTTACATTTTTTTTTTTATACTCTATGGGTTATGACTGGCAGCAACTAACGTATTTTATTCAAAATCATCACAACCGTTAGTAGAAACTGACATCTAACAGTTGTAATAATTTTAAACAAAATACACTTATCATTACCCGTTATGACTAATAAGGTTTAAAAAAGATATAAGAGAAATGGTGTAAGTATAGCATTATTATATTTAAAATGATCCCTAAGAGGTATTGAGGGATGACGTGGCTAATAAATATATCAGACCTTTTTCATCTTTATAAAAAACATTCACTCACATAATTTTTAGGTGAAGCCATCTCCCCAATTTTTTTTTTTCACTCTATAATGAACTCTAATTGTGGTGTCTTCTCACGTAGAAGATCCAACAAAAAAATTAGGATTTTCAATTTTTAGGGATCATTCATTCTTATTTTATTACCCTTTATGCATGTTTAATCCTCGAGTTCTAATAAAATTCAGTGTTCTTACAGTTTTAAAACACATTATACTTAATAAATGTTAGTATAATACATGTTGAATATTACATATATTTTATGCGTTATATTTTGTAAATGTTAAATATTACATATATGTTATTTCATTCCTCTACCTAAGAAATATGAGAGACATTTTGTAAATATTGAATATTATATATATGTTACTTCTCTTATCTATCCAAGAATATGGGGAAAGAAACTTCTCTATCCCAAAGATTACCCATTTTGATACTGTTTCTACTCAAACATGCTTAATTTTAGAATTTTAATGGATATGGGACAAATTGTGACATTCTAAATTTTTATTATTTTTGGATGTATGATTAAAATTAATATTTTATTTATTTTTTACTTAGAAATTTTAATTGTGTTAATTTGGTAATTTAAATTAGCAAATTAATTAAGTTGTTATTGATTAGGTAAATGAAATTTTAGTGCTTGACGAAATTAACTTACCAAATATAGGGAGCGTTTGATTTGTAAAAAATTAAAAAAAAATTTAAAAATCTCTAAAAATTTTTAAAAATCTCAAAAATATATTTCATTACATGCATTACGAGCTCGTAACTTATATAAAAAAATTTTAATATTTCACTAAAAAAATAAAAAATCTGAAAAAAATTAACCGAATGGATAAATTTTTTTGACAATCATATTCTTCGAGTTGAAATCTTTCAAATGAGTACCATTGTCGCTATTTTATACTAATTTTTTTGAATCCGTGGGAACGGATTTAGGAAACTGTTTCCACGATTTTGCTCTGGCAGTACAAAAATATTACTATTGTTCTCCAAAAAACTCTGTTAAATGTTAAACGCCTAAAATCAACTTAAATCGTATTTTTTTTTATTTTTTATCACTTCAAACGCTACCATAATTGAATACATACATATATATATATATATAGTTTTGGTCCTCACCCGTGGCTACGGAATGCTAGGTTTTGTTTGGGATGACATCACGGGTGACATCATGGTGTTTTGGCATGGGCAAGGCCATGAACTAGTTTGGCCATGTGTCGAATTGATGACCAAGGGAAAAAAAAAAAAAAAAAAA
>JAVXUM010189168.1:0-10743 GCA_035590655.1 Pouteria glomerata
CCCCCATTAAAGTTTTGTTTTTTTTTTTTTTTTTTTTTTTTTTTTTTTTTTTTTTTTAATATGGAGAGACAGTTGACTTGTTGGCATTTGTTGCTGAGGCACTTCAATGACATAATCATTATAGGCTGCTAAATAAACAAGTTGTTGCCTTCTTGAGACTATTCGATTACAGCGATTGTCAACATGCTCTTTGTCATGATGACAAGTTTTATATTTGTTGATGATCTGTCCTCAATACAAGTATCTTTCAGAAATCCCATGAAGTTGGTTCTTCCATCGATCTGTGTGTATTGTTGTATAGTTATATATATAATAAAATACATTTTTTGATATGATAATTATATACGTGATATGATAATTATACAGTGAGAGGTGATGTGGGCAAAAAATTGATAAGCTTCTTTTTATTTATTTATTTATTTTTAGACAAAAGAAGAGTAATGTGTAATTGTAGGGTGGGGGGAGGGGTTTTGAAATTTGACAATGAAGAATCAGGATAGAAAAGACTCAGGATAGAGAAGACTTGACAAGCATGCCTTTAAGTGCATAGCACCCTAGTATATGTATATGATTTGTTGCTCTATACTCAGAACAAAGAAGACTCAACAGGTGTGCCTTTAAGTATAGAACACCTCTAGTATATGTATATGATTTGTTGCTCCTATATCATTATTCTGCATCCTCTACCCCATAAATTCAATGCAATAAAACAACGAACCAGTTGATTTGAAAATGGCACTGACTAAATTTGCCTTCTTTAGGCAAATTAATACTCTAGAGTGACAAAAAAAAGATAAAATGAGATAATTTGATAAAAGTTATGAATTCGTAATTTGTACAATAAGATAGAAAATGAATAACTTTTAGTAAATTTTTAGAGATTTTTAAAAATTTTTTAAAAATTAGCACGCCAAATGCACCCTTAGTTATTTACAAACAACTAAGAGGTTCTTTGAAGTTCTATTTTTAATAATAATTTTTTTTATAAATTTTTATAAAAAAAATTTATCTCAAACTACAAAAATTTTTATAAGTTTTTATAAATTTTTTATAAATCTCTATAAATCCTAATAGATCACTATTACTATGCTTGGAAACATTTCTTCCTAAAAGTTAATTCAATTTTAAAATAAAGAATTGACTTGATTTGATTTAATAAATAAAATTTTATATTTAAAACACATTTTGACTTTAAGAATTGAATTATTTTTATTTTAAAAAAAATACCAAATTTGGATATGGTAGTAGGAAATTGAAAATATTATAAATATAACATTTGAGGATAAATTTGTCCACGAACTTAAATGGCTCAAGAAAGTGATGAATTTTTATTAAATTTATTGTTTTAAATTAGATTTCAAATAGTACAAAAATCCTAAAATTTAAGTTATAAAATGAAATCAACTTCAACTTATAAAATTTTATTTTAATTTCAAATAAAAAAAATTAGTGATAATTCTCATCTAATAAATCAAATCTTGTTAAATTTATCATTCTAAATAGAGTGTACAAATCTTAAGAAGTCTATACAAATTTTCAAAAAGTTTTCCATAAAATGCCTAAAATTCTCTATTAAAATCTATTCCAACGGACGTCAATGGTTTGGAATCTAAAGTGGACAAAGCCGCTGAAGCCATGGACGAATTTCTGGAGGAATTAATGGGGAAACATAGTCGTGGAAGCGAGAAAGGGAGCAGCAGTGGGAATCTCGAAAGTGAAGGTGGACAGGGCTTCATGGATACCCTGCTTGAAATTCAAAGAGATGACAAAGCTGGCTCTCCGATTCACAGAGATACCGTCGAAGCTGTCATCTTGGTTATAAAAATAAATAAATAAATAAAAATTAAAAAAAAAAAATTAATGACTCCTAAACCTGGATTGAGTTTATCAATGTGCATGAGAACAACACATATATATGTAGTCTATAAATTAATTTTCTTAATTACAGGACATGTTTAGCGGTGGAGCTGATACCACCTCCACAGCTCTAGAATGGACAATGGCAGAACTCTTGAAACACCCAAAAATCATGAAGAAATTGCCAAATGAAACGCGGGAGATATCCAGAGCCAATCCAAATTACAAAGCAACGGAGGACGATGTAGAGAAAATGCACTGTTTGAAAGCGGTGATCAAAGAAGCTCTCCGGCTATAATCCTCGGATGCCGTTGCTAGTTCCCCGAGAGACGACATCCCAGCCGGGACGCAAGTAATCATCAATGCGCAGAAGATTGCCAGAGACCCATTTCGTGGGAAGATCCAGAGGAGTTTCGACCGGAGAGGTTCTTGGGTAATTCGGTTGATCTGAAAGGTCACGACTATGAGTTAATTCCCTTTGGTACTGGCCGAAGGGGGTGTCCGGGTATCCTATTTGCGATGAATATCAATGAGCTTGCTTTGGCCAATTTGGTGCACAAGTTTGATTTTCATTGCCGGGTGGAGAAAGTTTGGACGACTTGGATATGTCTGATGGCACGGGTATAACTATCCATCAGAAACACCTCTAATTGTTGTTCGACACATCAGAGATCAGTGCTAGCTCGTGAACGAGAAGAGGTCCTGCATGTATGCTAGTTGTTATGATGTCAATTTACTAAGAAATAATCAAATGAAACAAAAGTGGTTAGTCATGAAAATAGGAATGTGACTTTTGATCTTTGAGATCAGTTGTTCTCATGACCCGCTTCTGCGATGCTTTGGTGCAACACATTTTAAAATGGTGTAGACATCGAATTTCACCGATATTTTAGAATTAAGTATATGTGCTTGGACAAAAATAATAGTAACAGCATGGATGATCGATTCCTTAAAAAGTCTCGCGTTGTATTTAATTCAGGCTAAAACAGACAATGACAATATTGTAATGGGAGATTAATTATATATATTTCTCTATAAATTCATATATATATATATATATGTTGCATGTGTCATCTTGCCCCCCTTCGGGGTTCAAACGTTGAACCAAAATTCTCCTAGTAGGAAGATGTTATATGATGTAATTAATATAGAAAAATACAAACAAAAATTGTAATATGGGTGCTCTTCCGGACCTTGTTAACAGAAATCAGAAGTTCAAGTATTCCATAATAAACACAAAATATTAAGAAAACCAATAATTAATAAAGTCAAATCATGTAAAAGTATTAATTAAGAAAACTAACAATAAAGCCTAACCAAATAAGAAAAATAATCCTGCCCATAAGATTAAAACTTGGCCATCATTGATTATGTAATATCTTCTTCCTATGACTAATGGCTTCCAGCAGTAGCACTAAAATTTATCTAACCTCTCATTGCATTGGAAAAGAGATTGTGGTGGGTTAGGAGTTGGGCCCAAACTGGGGAGGGTCCCATTTACATTTTGTGAGTACTTACTCAACTCATCTTAATTAGCTAAAAGTTTATTTGAAAGAGGCGCACGTTTCCAGGGTTTAGGAGTTAGTCCAACTCCTGAGGAGTCCCGAGTTAGTCCAACTCCCGAGAAGTCCCATCATTGTCTCATAGGCACCCATTGAACTCATCTTAATCTAGTATTTAAGGTTCAGGGTTTGAATTGGAGGAAACGCATCCCTCCAGATGCTGTCAATATGTGAAGGTATTATTTATTATTTGTCACCCCAGAAGAGTGTTACTTCTTTGACTCAAATCCTAAATTTTACGTAGATTAAGGTGACTTAAGTGGATACTTATGACTACCTAAGTTAGGTGGTTACAAGTACCCACTTTTTTGTGTGACGGTTAAAAATAAATTCTATTTTTAAAATGTATTATTTATTTTGTTACTTTTAAAGGGTATGCCTCTTTTACTTAAATCTTGAACTTTAAGTAGATTAAAGTCTCAAATCTTGAACTTTAAGTAGATTAAAGTGAATCAAGTATGTACTGATCATGGGTACCCATAGGAAATCCTTGCACATTGGAAAGAAACAACATATATATATTTATATTATTGGTGCACTTAGTCCTCAAGCGCCAGCACAAATAATTAGAATTAGTAATATTACAATTCAACACTTAACAAAACTTGAGTTACAATGGCAAGAAGAGGATTTTATTATTATTATTATTATTATTATTATTATTATTATTATTATTGTTACGCATAGTTTAATGAGCAACTTCACTCGTGTTCAAATCCTCCCCTCTTGCTCCATCAAGGAGAGTAAAATTAAGTGTAAGTACAAGATTCTCCAATGCAAGCTCATCAACAGAAATGAAAAATTGAATTTTGGATGAAATTAACTCAAAGTTATGACCTTTGAAATCTACTTAATTATAAAAGTACCTCTCTTCAGACTTTTCTAAGAACCTAAAATTTACCAAGAATGTTTATTTATTTTTTTTGAAATCATCACTAATGGATTTTCTTCATGTCCTTCCTCTAGAATTTTTTAAACCTCCTTTACATTTTGGTTACTCAAAATTCTTTAGAATTCATAGGCATAGATGCTGGAGAAAATAGAGACATTGGATTCCGCAATTTTTTGTTCTAACTTGGCCTATAGATTCATAGGTTTTGAAATCTCCACTTCCTCAACTTTGTAAGTAGGGTGAGATCAATCATGTCCGATAGCAAGCTAAATGTTATAATTCATAGAAATAAAGAGCTTTCATATGCACCTTCAAATATGAGTACGTAGTTGGTGCTGTCAAACTAGTATGATTAGTTTTTAAAAATTATCTGTGTACTTTTATATCTTTCTCCCAGGAATCCATCTCACTAGTAATAAATTTGTGCCTTAGAAACTCTAGACAAACTTGCTCTAATACTAATTGAAATTTTACCCTTAGTAATTATTAATCACTAATAATCAATACAATATTAAGGTGTGAAAAATTAAAAAGTGATTGAACACAAAAAATTTTATTAAGAAAAAACCTTTGAAGTGCCACAAGACTCTAAGAATCTTCTCTCTCTAAAAGTCTTTAAAAGTGGTATAATACTCTAAAAGTCTTTAAAAGTAGTATAATACTTTAGAAGAGCGTCTTTATTTATAAAGTACTAAAGAATACAATTTTCATATAAGATTACGGAATTTTCTATTTTCAAAATCTTTAATTAAAAACCTTCTTATAAATGATTGCAACCTCTTTAAAGTTCAAAAAATCTTCCATCATGAATATATTTCAGTAGATTTTCATAATTGAAATATATTTTATGTGAAACAGATTTTCAAAAACACAAATTTTTAATTTTATATCTGTCACTAATAAGAGTGAGATTCCAATAGATTCCTGCCTTAGTCAAATTGTGATCTACTCTACAAAATATATATATACTAAAATATCCAGCAAGATCTAAACTTAACTAAAATCACAAAACTCAGCAAATCAAGCATTGTGGAGTATCCAGGCAATCAAGTTAGCTTCAAGCAAATTAACCTCCGTGCAGAATTCGTATTATCATCAAACCTATATAACTAAGGCACCTGACACAAATGTCTAAACATACAAGCATATTTCGAAAAAGTTTGTGTACGTAATTCAGAAAATGCATTTGATCATTATATGTAAAAATTAATTTAAAAAAGAGTCAATAAAGAAACAAAATAGAAATGCAAATAACGTTTAGGGGGCGTTTGGTAGGTAAAATTTTTAGTAAATTTTGGTAGTTTTTTATTAAAAATTGTTAGTGATAATTTTTGATATGTTTGGTAAAAAAATATAATTTTTAGTAATTTTGAACAACTTTTGGTTGTTTGGTGAAATTGTTACTGTAGCAAAATAGAAAAGTGATAATTTTTGTGTGTTTGGTAAATTTTTTTTACTGTACCAAAACAAAAAAGTATAAAAAAGTGGGACCTGTTGTCATATTAAATTACTGTAGCAAAGCAGAAAAGTGGTGAAAATTGGTAATTCACCAAACGCACAATTACTATAGCAGTAACAACTTTTGGTAATTTTTTACTAAAAATTAATCCGTCAAACGCCCGTTAGTTTAGAATTTAATGACCTATTAGCATGCCAAAAAAATCATTAGTCTGTTTTCAAAACCATTATAAATATTCCTTTTAAATGTTTTCAAACTTTTGTTTAATTGGTCCTAATTTTTCGAAAACAAAACGAAACAAACCAAATGAAAAGAATTAAAAAACTACTGCTGAAACCGATAACCAAATTGGGCCGACCTTCTTGCTTTTCATAATTCCACCCACAGGTACAAGCTAATGCAAGATGATGGATTAAGATTCGTTTCTCTCAACTTAGCATGTACTCGGTAGGTTTAATTTCTTATATCCCATTATTCCCCATGAAGGCAATTGTTGCCCCCAGTGGAGTCTTTATCCTTTGGGGTTAGACTTTTGCTTAGGTGGCGGGGCAGACGCAGCCTCAGGCCTGTCTGGCCTATTGCTAGGGTAATTTGGTGCCCAAAAAAAAAAAAAAAATTATTATTTAATTTCTTTTTAAATTTAATTTATTCTAAATTTAATTTTGTAACTTAGCTCATTTTACTTTTAAATCCTTTATTTAACTTAAATTTTTATAATTCAACTCACTTTATTTCTAAACCCTTTATTTAACATAGTTCAAACTTTAAATTTTAAAACTGCCTCGTATAGATGGTTGTTTATTGTTAAAGGCCATGCCATGATCTTCTTCTTCTTCTTTTTTATTATTATTATTATTATTATTATTATTGAGATATGCCTTAAGAGGTCCTTGTATGGGAAAAGGTTTAGTAGCTTGCTAGATTGGCTAGTGAAGCACTGGTGCTATATTAAGTAGTCAATTAATTGACTAAAATATCATATATGTATAATTTAATATGATAATCGTTCAAATTTTCTACAAGTTTGTGTACATTTTTAATTTTTTTTTATTCGAACAATCATGAAATTAAGATTTAATGAAAATATTTCCCGATTGAAATACGAAGCTGTTTTTTTCCTTTTACAAATCTAGCAAGGATTAATTTTTTTTTTTTTTTTGAGTGAAACTCAAATACTTCACAAGCTATTTGATTTATAGCCAATAAGTCATTAATAGAATGGTTAATAATAGGAATTTCTTGTTTGTACAAGAGAATAAAACAAAATAATAAAATTATTTTTACATTTTTATTTCATTATAATATTTAATACACTTATTAAAAAAATTACTTTGTACTTATATTACTTTATTCGAGAAAACAAATCAACTCTACCTCTTGATACCTACCTGGTCCCACACTGGCTTTTGGCGTATTGCAATATCTATTTATTCCAATTTAATGTAACATCTTTAAAGGTCAATTTGCTATTGAATATATATGTCACATGGTTGGCATATTCATCTACAATCAACCTAAAAAAAAGTTTTCCACTATACATGATGTGGACCTAATGTCACATATTGCCGAAGAGATATCGATCTCAAAATGTGGCTGATATTTCAATTAGGGTTATGCAATTTAAACGCAAGCATGGGTGGATTTATATAGAAGCTAGAAGGCAAATGATCCTTCCTCGTTGAACAGAAGGAGGCAAATGATCTTTCTTAATTTTGGATATAAAATTATTAAAATATTTTTAATATTTTAATTTTATTAATAAATTAAATTAATTTAAAATAAAAGTATTTTAATTTTATTAAAAAATCAAGATTTATTCAAAATTATTTTACCACAAAAGGAATATACAAAAATCAAACTTAAGTATTTTTTGTAAAATAAAATAAATTCTCTCATTAAACTATTGAATACTTATAAGCATAACATTAAAAAAAATAGCATAATAAATTCTATAAATAATTAAACTGAACAATAATTATATTTTTTTAGTAACGAGAGATATCTTATTAAATTTTAAGGTTTCGTTTATATTTATATATTTAATATCTAATAATATATATATATATATAGATCTTTAAAAATTAACGTTATCTCTCCTCTATAAATTCGGCATAACTTGCTATCCCCTATTTAAATATACCGACACTCCTCAGTGAAAATCTTATTTCTGCCCGTGAATGCAAAGGATCTTCATCACCACAACAGCCCGTATATATACCTTCCAAACGGACCGGTTCAAAACAATATATTAACCCAATATGCGTGGTCACTATCCATTTAAAAGTTATTGGTTGATAATATAGTAATTCCAGATGAACACTGGAGGATCCAAATCAAGTCTAGGTCACCGTAGATTTCTGCCTTAACACCGGTGTGGTGCTTGCCAAAGAGCCTCCGATACTTAAGTTAGCAAAAAAACTGAGAAAAAATTTTGGCAGAGTAACAACTAGGTAAAAATCAGTGTGTGTGTCTGAACACCGGAGATAATTTCACTTATATATGTTTGTTGATCTTGTATAGGAGCTATGGGTAAGAGTAGTACTGAATCATACCTAACATCCAATTAGATCACGCCACCTGTAGTCACAGATCCCAATGCTGATATCACTCAATTAGTTATCAAAATTGTTAGTGGGCAAGTAACATCCCTGCAGGCGAGTATAATGGAATATATCAGAAGGTGGCCATACGCGTGATTATGACGTAAGCATTTCTGTCTTATATGAGGAGACCGAACCAAACCCGTCTAGCTCAGTCGGTCAGTTGAAATGGGAGACACTGATCGATAAGTCATGCTCGGTCGAGTCAGTAGTGCTAGTAGAGCCCGTTCAGGTACGACCTTCAGTCGGTTACGGAACTCGGTCGGTCGGGTCGGTTTAAGTATATAAACTAGTCGGGTGCACCCTATCAGATGTCCTCGATTCCTTTGGTCACAAAGTGTCCAAAAGGAATCCAATATCTCAAGTAGGTCAGTCGGGTGCACCCTATCAGATGCCCCCGGTTCCTTTGGTGACAGAGAGTGACCAAAAGAAACCCAATGTCCTAAGTCGATCGGTCAAGCTGGATTCTAAATAAGGGTTACCAGAATGTCTGACGGTTCAATTGAACCGTGCACTGATAGTGGTTGGAAAGGTTGACATACAAGACAGCTATTAAATGTACTGGAAAGATGGCAATGCCTGCGCCGTAATGGCGCTTCACCGTTTGCACGCTTCAGTGTGCCACATGTCAATTTCGGGTTAAAAGGCCATGTACAATTTAATCCTGGCCACTAAACACTTAAAAGATCTGATTGTATGAATTTTGTTTGATGAAACCAGAACCATTGAATTCAAAAGGTCGATCCCAAAGATATGATCAAGAGCTAAATCTGAGTCGTCGATTTCAAAGCAGGAAGAATATATTGATAGGAAGCATTCAAATCATTTTTACTTCCGCATTATTGTTCTCAGAGAGTGTTTGTGCAAACAGCTTCCGCAAGTATCCAACAAAGCCATCCCCGTATTCGTAAGGATTTTCCTTTCTTCTTCGTCTTCTTCTTCTAATTTTCCTTCCGGTTCTTTCTGTCAAGCTTGTATTTAGAACCTTAGATTTGCCACTCGATTTGCATTAGGAAAAATACTCATGGCTAGTAGGCGAGACCTAGTTAGGGTTAGGAGGGACTCCTCCAGTTCCTCTGAAATCCGTGAGATTCGAGAGGAGAACATAGGACCTATAGTGGATTCATTCCCTGAAAGAGTTGGGGAATCTAATACCCATTTTGATGACCAACTGGAATATTTTGCTGAGAAAATAAAATCGAACCTCAGCACTGCCAAAATAAGGCAACTGTGGGAAGACTTCTAGTTCCAAAGTCCTTTAGGGTCCAGAGCTGACCCGCGCTTCTCTCGCGGCCGAACGTGAGCGGAGTGAGTACATAATCCTTTGTTTATTTAATGTGTTAAGTTATTCTTACTCTGATCTTATTTTCCTGTATAGATAACCCTTCTAAAGAACACTCAATGGCCAGGCTTAACCTCGACCGTCTGAATAGAAAGGGCAAAGCTGATGAAGGCCCAGCGAAGAAGGCCAGAGCAAAGTTGGGGGCCAGCTCGGGGGCCAAGGAGACAGTTCCCGACCAAGGCCAAACCCTCCCAGCTGGTCCTCAAACCCAGCCAAGGGTTGCTTCTGGTCAAGTCACGACTAACGATCCGGTAAGGTTTGTCAGTCTGGTTGATGATTCGCAGCACGCCTGGTGAAGTGTGCTCCAGTGGATGCCAGATCAAGAGGTTGTTCATCACGAAAACCTCTCTGGTTTTCAGCTGATTAAACAACTCACCTTTGATGCTGTTAGGGTAAGAACATTCCTTTCCTTTCTCCTCTTTTTTTTTTTTTTTTTTAATAAAGTTTCTTCTTTCTGCAGACCCTCACTCGGTCATATGTTACTGCCAATCGGCTGATACTTGCCGAGAAGTATATGGCCGAGGATGAGAAGAAGATTGAAGAAATGACCGGGGAGATAGAGGAGAGCAGGCGACAGCTTCAAGCGACCTTGCTGGAAAGAGATGGAGCTCGGGCAGCCGAGGAAGCTCTGAGAAAAGAGCTGGCCGAGCAGAAGAAGAAGCATACTGCTGAGAAAGTGGCCTTGGTCTCCAAGACCATTGAAGACTACAAAAAAAGTGAGGCCTTCCAGCTCGAGCTTGAAGAATGTTTCAATCAGGCTTTCGAGGTCGCCCGGGAAAGGGCCACTCTGCTGTTTCCCGGATAGGACTTTTCTATTCTTCAACTGGTCGACTGGGAATAGACGACCGAGAAGACCACCAGGACAGCAGATGACAAAACCGAGGAAGCCCAGTCTAATCTTCCCCCTCCTCCATCAACCTGAGCATATCTTTTAGTGTCTTTTCTGTTGTCCTTTTTTTTTTTTTTCTTTTTTTTTTTTTTTTTAAAATGTAAAAGAAAAATTCTGGAAAATATACAAGGAAATTTTAATT
>JAVXUM010189219.1:0-10740 GCA_035590655.1 Pouteria glomerata
GACGTTATATAGCAGTTTTGTTCCGTGGGTCCACTATGCAACCGGTGTGCATGCTCTGATGATTGAGGTCATGTTTGTATGTGATGAATGATTTACACTCACTCCCTGGGTCCCCGGACCCGGGGCGTGACAGTATCCATGTTTCGGCTATGCAAGTTGAGAAAACAATTCAAATTAATTCACTACAGCCGAAACAAAACTACAAGAGGTCCTACAATAACTCTCTTAAAAACTTTAGGTATCTCTCTAACAAGTATTTGGAGAAGTTTAAGGATAATCCTGGAATCAAAACTAAGGCTTTCGGGAACAAGGTTAAGAGGGATTTGGTGGTTGAGGTAAGTAAACATCAAGTGTACAGAGCTAAGAGAAAGGCAAATAAGACAATCAAAGAGAACATTAGGCAACAGTATGCCAAGCCAGAGATTATACAACCACTTTAGGCTACATGATCCATGTACATAGTTTAAGATTATGACTGAAAGACCAAGTGTTAAGTTACCTCCCACTTTTTATAAGGTTTATGTCAGATACCATGCCCAATTACATAGGGTTTTGCATGGCTGCAGGCCTATAATTTGAGCTAGATGGATGCTTTTTGAAAGGGGTTTACAGGGGTAGCTACTTAGTGTAGTTAGTAGAAATAAAAACGAGAACCTGTTCACATTTGCAATCACAGTTGTTGAAGCTGAGAATAAAGACTCATGAAGTTGATTTTTGGAATTACTTTTTGATGATATTGGTAGTGTTAAGAATATAGGCTGGTATTTTATACCAAATAGATAAAAGGGGCTGGAAGGCACATTCGCCCAATTGATGCCCACTGCTAAGCATAGGTTTTGTTTGAGGCATATATATGCAAATTTTTTAAAAAAAATTCTAAGGCAACGAGTTGAAAGATTATCCTTGGAAGGCAATGTTTATAGGAACTGTGAGTGAGTTTTAGAGGCATATAAAGGAGATGGCTGGCATGGACAAAGAAGTATGTGAGTGGTTGCGAAAGATTAAAGCGAAACTATGGACTAGGTCCCATTTTAGCACGAGATGCAAGTCCAACATCCTTGTCATAAGAATAAGTCTTTCAATAGTTATATCCTAGAAGCTGTGGACAAGCCCATTATTAGTATAATGGACTAGATTAGAAAAAAGTTGATAAACAAGTTTCGGGTCAAGAGACAAGGGATGGAAAAATATAATGGGACATATGTCATTGGATTCAAGAGAAATTAAAGATGAATAAGATGGCTATGGCAACTGTTTCTCATTCTTTACTGGTGAATTAAAATTTAAGGTTGACTACCTGAGCATAACGTACACTGTTGATTTGGCCAAGCGGACATATGGATATAGGATGTGGGACCTCACGGCTACACCATGCAAGCACGCCATCAGTGCCATTTACATGCATAAGCAAACTCCAAAGGAGTTTGTTCATATTTGCTACTGAAAGGAGGCATGCTTGATCATCTATAAATGCATGATTCATCTTGTGCCTGGGGAGCATGATTGATGCAAAACTAGAATAGAGCCGATCCAGAAAACAAGTTGGTAGACGATACAAGATGAGAAGGAAAGATCCAAATGAGCCAACAAATTCGCATAGGGTGATGAGAAAATACAAATTTATGGTCTATACATGTTGTCTATCGAAAGGCCATAATGCTAGGTCCTACAAGAATGGTCCACAACAGAAGTCAAACTTGAAGAAAAAATAAGCAATAGAAGGGACTAAGTAGATGAACTACACCTTCATCAATTTTTAATTCTATTTTTGTAAAATGTGTTAATAAATTTCATTATGTATTCAATTTGATGTCATTTGTTTTGTTGTGTTTATCCTTAGGTACCATAGACTGATCCTCAGGTGCCAATTGATTCCCAGATAAAAACTACTCTTTAGATACCACCTACATCAATAAGATATGAACAGGATCCTATAATTTCTGAAAACGATCTCTCTCATATCTGCTGCTAGATGACTATTACTCGGTGGTTTATTTCTAATCTATTTTCAATTGTTTTGAAGTCTATTTTTGATTACATTAGTGTAAAACTATTTTTTGTTGTATTGAGTTAGGTTACTAGTGGACAGACATATTTGGACAATGACTCTCGGATACGAACTAGTACTCAGGTACTAAATATGTTCTCAGTATGATTTGAAATATGTTTTTGCCATTTTAGTTTGTTTGTAATTTCTTGTGAAGTTGTTACGTGTTTCTGTTTTTGTTAATGAATTGTTGGTTTTAAATTTGTTTGTGAAACTGCTTTTGAAACTCTTCATAATCTGAAAATGTGTATTTACTGGGATGCTTAGGTTGGTCGTGCACGGATACAATTGACTCCTCATATGCCATCGTCAACAGTTGCATTTGTTTTCCAAGCTAGATCTTATTCATAAGTAGATAAATTAGGAGTTGCTTGTTCAATATATTGTGTTTATTGTGTTTCAATACATTTGAACTAAACGTTGTTTATCTTTGTAGCTAACTAAATTGCCAAGTCATGGTGGAAAAATGTATTCAATAAAGGCAAGAGCAATAAGACTAGTTGGACTAATTCGAGGTCGATTAATAGGGTCGGAGATGGATTTGAGTAGTCAATCGACTTAAGTTAACTGTTTGAAGGTCGATGACTGTTTTGAATTTTTGTTGCTGACTCGTGGAGTTTTCCAAAGCTACAGCTATTTCTTTTGTGAGCTTGATAGTTGCAAACTGATATGTTTTTTTGTGAAGCTGATGTTCTTCTATGAAAGAAAAAAATTACTGTGTTGACTTATGTTTTTGAAAAGGATAAAAATGATAGAATTATGGATTGAAAGGATAAAATTATAGTAACTTTGCTGCTCATATTGCGCAGCCCATATTTTGTTTTGAAATAGTTCCATTAATATGACTTTTTTTGCTCAATTTTTTTGCAAATTGTTGGTTGTTAGAAGTTACTTAAATTTGGGTTATTCTGTGTTCATTTGGGCATTACCAACTAATTTGGCCAATGGTTGTTTTTAATTTTGAGTTACTTTTGGCAGATCAGATGTTGAAATATAGGTTGTAGGATAGACCGTCAGTTATTGGTGGTATATCAGTTGTTGGTGGTACATTGTAGCTCTATCTTTTGGCAATAAAGGCTATGTTTAAGCTACCAGACGATAATAAAATCAAAACTTTTTGATGTTATGAGTTGTGGTATGTTTTTATGTTATGTTGCAGCTCTATTTTTTTGGCAATGTAGGTTGGGTCTTTGTTAAAAAAATTAGTAATGCAGATTGTTGTTTGAGCATATGTTGTTGCTCTATTTTTCTTGGTATTGACCAAGTTTCTGTTTGCTTGATGTTGGGCAATATAGCAATGGCAACTCAATTGCTGGTTAATTAATGGCAATGAAACACAAAATACAGAACACAAAATACATTAAAGCAATGGCACCAAACACATTGGATTAATAATAGAAATGGGATTCTTAATTAATAATATCCATTACAATTGCAGTAGTCATCCATTATGCCAATTTCTCCACAAAAAAGTATAGAGTGCATGAGTACTTAACCAACAAAATTTGGATAAAAAAATAAAAATAAACTACCATTAGCAAAATACACAACTGTCAATCCTAATGTTGTTACACTAGTTGTTATTGCCAAAAGAAAACTGGTACATTAACAATAATCCTATCCCCATCCAAGTTCCAACCAAAGCATGCTTATATATCATTTTTCTCACATTACATTTCTCCACCTCTTTCTTCAATACCTTAATTTTCTCTAAAAGTTTTGAAACTACTTCCTTTCTACACTCACACATTTGTGGGTCAATCTATCTAAAAAATCATAACTTGAAATATATTGCAAATTCAATAAATAACAACTATTAAAAATAAATATTTGTATAAAAATTTGCCATAAACAAATTTATCGTATAACAACTGTTAAACAGAACAACTACACCTAAATATTTGAAATCATTTTACTTTAATAGGATTTTACCTAAAAATATATGCCCAAACTCATCCATGCCAATTTACCTAACTCATCTATTACAAAAATTCAAACCTAAAAATTCAAAAATTAAAAATTTCAAATCTAATAATTCAAACCCGAAAATTAGTTTTGTCAAGCAATTTACACAAAAATTCAGTTATTTTACCAAAAAATTGATACATATATAAGTGATAACCCTATTTTTGCCAAACAATTTATTCCTGATCTTCCATATCTTCCACAACCTAAAATTCTCTTATCTATGTTAGCTTCAGTCCATGATGTCTGTACGGGAGCCACTACATCGCAATAACATATTTGCACAATAAAGCTTGAACGAGAAGATTGAGAAGAAGACGATATCCTTTTTTCCTTCTATGTTGAACCTATGACTTTCCTTTACTATCCCACAGTAGCTTGTAGCTTGCGATTGGTATTTTTAACTAAAAGAAGAACTACTATAGAGAGATTCCCTGATCGGGTTTCCCTTTTTTTTTTGAACTCCTAGGGTGATTTAGTCATTTCAAATTGGTATTTTCAGTCAACATCTCAGACCCGATAAGCGTGTAAGCCACGCACAGTTAAATCTCACAGATTTGTTTATTGTTACATTTTTGTGTACAGTACAAGAGGTATTATTACACATTTTTCAAGTTGAGAGAGTAAAAGTAAAATGGGTCTAAGTACCGGCAGTGATAAGGTAATTAACCTTAAAAATTATTTAAAAACTTTTATCCAAAGATAATTTTTTTTAATATTTTAAGATGTAAAATTACTTATAAAATTATTATATTCAAAAAAAATTTTAATTCATATTCTAGATTTAGCCTTCTCATATTTGAAGGCTATGGGTACCCGTTTATCTGAGAGGTATCTGATTACCTGATAGATTAGGAGATAATAGTCAGTTAAAAATACTCATTGGGTACCTGCTTAGGTAGAATATTTTTTTACCCGACGAATTCGGGATGGTACAGGTAATATCCAACCCGATTAAATCCATTGCCACCCCTAATTGTGAGGATGAAGATGACATATCTGATTATATATGTTGAGGTTCGATTTTGGATACATGGAATTTATGGTAAATCATGTTGATAACGATGAAAATATATATTTTAAACTTAGTTTGTGTTGGAAATTTAAGCCCCTTAAGATCTACATTTCGTAAAATTTCAAGAAGAATAATGAAATAAATAATAGCATAAAAATTTATGTCATTTGATAATTTGTCTTCGTCCACGGACACTTAGAAAAGTAAATCTACTATAGGAAAAGTTGTTACAATCGCACAATACTTCCTCTCACACCAAAAATCCCATTACACTTTTAAAGAATTGCCCTACGTAATCTTTAACTTTCACCTCACAAAAGAGAAATTTAATTAGAGTCAAAATTTGCAATACAAATCTTTGACTATGACTGGTGTACTTAACAATGAGGAGGAGGCCTTTATTTATAACCTCACAAGACCTCCCCTTCTTTATGAGAAACCGATGTGGTACTACTAAAGGAGCCACCACACCAACAATCTTCACCGTAGTGACTTTAGTTGGTACCACATCTAACCTTTACTTTTATGAGATTCTGAAAACATAACTCTCAATAGTAGAGAATTATCATGCTCCAAGAGTATCATGCTCTACCATAAAGAGCATACACACTTAAAATAATCAAATGACAAGCATTTCATTTCGGCACATGCTGAAACTTTGCTAAAAAATTATGGTGCAATTACCATGTTTAGCTTTCCTAGAAGTTTATTTGCTAACGACATAAATTTTCACTACACATCTTGCATCAATGCCCGTGTGCAAACTTATGGACCTGCTAACAACAACACATTCTCTATCATGATAACTTTAAGGTTAGCGACATTATCAGTCTCTCCACTTACTAACTTAAAGCCATTTGTCGAATCTGCATTACCTCTTTGACAATTTTTCTTGATATACCAAGATTGTCCACGGCTCTAGTGGAACACTACTAATACTAGGGGTTGGCCTGCCTACTTTATGTAATCCCGACTGAATCAAAATATCCCCGACTTACACTTGTCACAAATTAAAATTGATTCTTTCATTAAATTCTCAAACTCAAATCTGACAAAATCTGAAGCCCTACTTCCTAAAATTATTCTTTTTCGGCTTCTACCATGATGAATTTTAGAGTGGAAATAAATAGTACCTACTTAGTAAGTTCCTAAGAAAGATTCAGGGGGTCACACTGGTCCCACTTAAACCTAATCTCCTAAATAAAACCTCCTTGGACATCTACGTATCCATACTACCACACCTAAACTCTACTACACCAAAGGAACATAAACTCTAACACCACTTGTTGGAAATTTAGGCCTCCTAAATTCACCCCCTTAGGATTTATCATTGGAAAAATATCAAAAAAAAAAAAAAAAAAGTAAAGAAATAACTAATAACATAAGAATTTATGTGAATTCATGTGGTTCAGGCAATTTACCTTCATTCATGGGCACTCAGAGAAGAAAGCTCACTATGTGAAAAATTGTTACAATCACATAATTGTTCTTCTCACTTCAAAAATCTTATTACACCCACAAAGAATTGTCCCAAGCAATCTTTAACTTTCATCTAACAAAAGAGGAATTTAACTAGAGTCAAAATTTGCTATACAAATCTTTAACTTTGACTGGAGCACTTAACCAATGAGGAGGAGGCCTTTATTTATAACCTCACAAGACATCCTCTTCTTTGTGAGAAATTGATGTAGGACTCCTAAAGGAGCCACCACACCAGCAGTTTGAAACCTATACATGATTTTTATGGAAATCAAACAATTGACGGATTGAGAATTAGAAGTATATTATGATTTGGTTATTTTTTAATTAAAATTCAATTTGATAATAAGAAATTTGATTAATTTAAATTTTTTGAGCCTTTAATTAAATGGCAGTTTTATTGTAAACGCACATGTTGTGTGAGCATTATTAGAGGATTAGTTTTTTCGCGTAGTCAAAACTCGCTCGATCACTATGGGGGTCGCAAATAGTAGTATTAGCAACCGTTTGAGATAATCGCTAAAACTAGTCCTAAAAAAACTGTCTAGCTCATTTTTCTTTTTATTTAATCTCGTGCTCTTTCTCTTTTCTTCTCTCGCATTAGCTTTCCTTATCCCGCCGTTACGTATCTCATCGCCCCAATGTCGAAGGCCTTTGCTGGAGCTCACCCCTGTGCCACTTACAGCCACTATAAGCCCTCTCATCTCTCTCTCTTTTTTTCTCTCTTTCTATGTTTCTTTTTGTTTTTGGGCCGTGAGTTCTACTAACAGTTGGTTTCTGTCGTGCTCGGATTTTTGTTGAAACCCTCATACAACCCCATTATTATCTCTATTCTGCAGATCAAGTTAGCTCTTTTTTTTTTTTTTTTTTTTTTTTTTTTTTTTTTTTTTTTCTGATTCATCAGATTTGGGGTTTCTGAGAATATTGTATTGAAGATTCTGATTTTGGGGATTGTGCTGCAAATTTGTTAGGGTTAATTTGGTATGTTTCTGTTAAATTTTTGGGTGATTGTAGTGATTAATGTTTGATACTTTTCTAATATGTTTTTGAGCAATTGCTATGATTTTTGTCTCCGTGATTTCTATGGATTTTTGCTTTTTATTTGTTGACATCAGTTTCGCAGCTTTACCACATTCTACCTACAAAACTCAAAACCTTATACTAAATCATAAAAAATGAACGTGGGGAAAGGAAAGAAGGTTAAATGATTTATTATAAATTTGCTAGTATGAGGGTACAATTAATGAACTATTAAGTAAATTTGAACTATTGATCAAATTTTGAGGGTTATTTTTTTTTTTAATTTTAATTTCTGGTGATTATTTCTTTTGGTTTATTGATCTCTGCTTTATTATATGTGGTTTGAAACGATTTTTTTTTAAGCTTGAATGATAGTTAAGTTATTATTTGGAGTGAAACCTTAGCTGATCGACGCCTATAGTAAGTCCCTACGCCATATATCACACCCCCCACCCAGTTTAACATCACCTCATATCCAGCCATCCACTCAGGGGTCGACCCCATCCACCCATACACCAGCAGTTCTAAGGCCACGTCCAGGAACGAGATTTTCTCCATCTATGCCAGTAAGGTGTTTTTCGTCCATAACTATTGCATCGATCTCTAAGCCTACTGGTATGATTTTATTTTTATGTTTAACACCTATATGAAATAATTCAATCTTTGTTTAATAAATGTAAGTTCAATGCTTATAGGTTTTACTACTACTACGAGCAATGGAGAATCCAAGATTTTTATTAGGAGGGCACTAAGCACCTAAAAAAAAGATAATAAATTACGTTAGAATTAAGAGTAAGATAAAAATATTATTTTAAAAAAAATTATCTTTACACATGAAACCATTAAATATATTTTTCATAGTCCAATAGTTTAACTAGATTTTTTAAGAGCACTTAAAATTTATTAAAAATATGCCTCGTTACCAAAAAAATAATTATTAGTAATTTTATTGTTTATAGATTTTTTTACATTACTTGTTATATTTATTAATATTATGCTTAAAAGTATTCAATAGTATAGTAAAAAAATGCACTTTATTTCATAAAAAATGCTTGAGTTTAATTATTTTAATTACTTTTACATTAAGAATTTTTGAATTAATTTTATTTTTTTAATAAGACAAAATACCTTAATTTTGAATTAATTTATTTTTTTAATAAAACAAAAATACTCAAGGGCATTTTGTTAATTTTATATCCAAGGTTCCTTACCCCCTTGTCTCTATTTTGCTCTGACTCTAACTACGAGTACATCTTCCAACAGGGGTAGAGGTTGGGGCCTTGCTAGAAAGATTCCTTTATGGAATTCCGACACCCCCTATGATGTATAATTTGAAGACATATTACACCCAGTTAGACCAAGGGCTCGTCAGTTCATTAGCCAGTTGAGGCATAAAGAACGGGACCTACATTGATTTCTCTTGATTGTGCTCGATTGGATTACAATTTCTCAAGATACATTAGATCAACTTTGGGGGTAGGTTAAGGTAATACATTTATTTGTATCTTAACTTCAAAGTTATTTTATGATGTGTCAGTTTATAATATAACTTAACAAATAAAAACTTTTTATCCAAATTAGGACAATTTGAGGCCGTGTCCTGATGACTTCCAGCCAGTATGCATGGCAAAGTACCAAAAAAATGGAAGGATCATGAGAGTAAGGTGAAAATAGAGCACTGAAAGAAGAACATTGATGCCCCGGGCCTTCATAAACGAGTCTTGAGGGGTGTTCTTCGCACGCAGTGGCCTGAGCTTGCCTGGTACTGGTCAAGTGAGAGGTGAAGGTAAGTAGTTCGCACTATTTTGTTAATTTCCTTTAATATGTAAAAAAAATAAATAAATAAACCTACAAAAACTAACCAAAAAAAATATAGGAAGAGGCAAGACAGAATTCTCAAAACTCCTCGATTCAGGGCCTAAGTCACAAGCTTAGGACTCGACATGTCATATAAATCCGGCACGAGGTAGACTTCAATGTTAGATCATATGTGTTATTCAATTTCTTAGTACTCTGTATCTTAATATATAATTAACATAATTTGTCCTTCAATAGTCGTGTGAAGAGGGTGCTCTTAATAACCAAATGTCTGTGTAGATGGCGAGTCGCAGACTTAAAGACTCAGAGGCTACAGCTTTTATTATAAGTATTGACTTTGCACAATAATTTTATTTAATTATTACGAGATTTATTCATTTATCTTTCTAATTTAGTTTTAAATTACATAAGCCCAGTTTTAAGCTTGGTTGCCCTGTTGCCAAATGAGGAGTGGCAAGTGGCTAATAAGCAGGATGAGATATTCCACGCCATCATCAGTCAGGATGGGCACAAATACATACTCACTTATGGCACAGGCATACTATGATCTATCATCACACGAGCAAAGTCATCCGGAGCTAGCTCGTCCCAGAGATCATGGCTATGCACTAACGAGGAGGTGGATGAACTGATCCAGTCTCATCGCCAAGAGATAAACATTTTGGATGAAGGAGACATAGGTACAGGCCCAGCTCGCAGAACTAGAGCAGCGACTAGCTCATAACCATGTCCCTACAATTGTTGCTTAAGACCTGCCGATTCATACTCAGGTTAATAACTAAATAATTTATATTTAAGTTTAATTTAATTTCTTTAGAGATATATATTTATGTTTATTGTTGTGGGGGGTTAGGATTTCTGGGAATCACACTGATGATTGACTATGGCGAAATCACCGGAGTCCGGCGAAAGGATGAGAACAGGGCAATCTGGAACAAGAGAGAGAGAATTGAAGGAATGGTGTAAGTCTGGTGATTGATTATTGATTAATGATTATAGACCTTCCAGAGGGGGAAGGTTTATATAGGTAAAGGGAGGAACCCTTATAGGCGGAAGTTACGGCTTAGGATCCGTTAGGAGGATATCTAGCCCTAACCTAGCATGTCTAGATAAGATTATGATTTTTTGTGTAATTCTCTTTCTAGATTGGTCAAGATAAGATCCCAATGGGCCCCTGATTCTAACCTCCATTCCGTTGAACCCCCGATAATCCCGCTATCTGTTAAGCTGTTGGAGAGATCTCTGGACCTTGTTCCGAGTCCAGGAGAAGAGTGAAATTTCTCCAAACCAGAAAAAAATAATCACGCCAAGAAAATAATGAGGAAACCCTATCACAGGGAGAAAAACCTCTTATTAATGAATCCCTACTATCAACGGGTTACAAGATTCTACTAAG